>MU912147.1:47061-72954 GCA_036418165.1 Cooperia oncophora | reverse complement strand
TTATGGTTGAGCTTCAAGTTTCACTACGTGAAACATTTCAGGGGTTCGTTTCGTACTGCAGTAAGCAGAAATGGGTGACGAAAGCGGTCCTTCGAAAGCAGAGCTTCAAAACGCTATGCGGAAGCTGCGAGCCATTCCTGCTAACAAGGTTTGTACTGAATATTATTGGGTATTTTCAAACTGATACGCATGGGTACTTCGCAGCCGTTTTGGTACCATACGGGTACGGTTCCTTTCCCAGGCGATTTGGTATAGTATTTTGCGCTTCTTTTCAGGTTTACTGTACTCGGCCAAGCGGCCGACAAAGGGTCTGAAGAATGAGATCGCGTTTAAAGTTGCAAAATAGACGGATTGTTTTGAAAGCCAATCTGTTAATGTATTAGTTTGTAGAGGTTAATTGTAATGGAGGTCAGAGTTTTGGTGTAATATAATTTGGTACTTTATTCCTGATAGTAGATTAGAATCTTAAATTGGCAGGATAATTAAAAAATAGTCCAGCCTCCTTTTCGGGCGTGCTCGTAGATGGGAACCGAACAAGTTTCATTCCCCCCCCCTCTGTGTTATCAGTAGGGGAGGGGAAGAATTCGCCAATGCTGGCTAGCCGCCCGGGTTTTGCGATTGCGCCCCATGAACCTTGATCTCAATAATTGAGTATGATTCCTTAGCCTCCCGAGATTTGTACAAATGGTTTATTGTGCTTCAACACAGTTTGGTTGTCATTGCTCAGGGTTAATTATTGCTTTTCATTACAGCTCTGCTTCGACTGCAACGCACGAAATCCAACTTGGGCAACTGTGACATACGGTGTGTTTTGCTTCGATTAACCCTCTTATTACTTGTCTGAAAAAGTCATTACTTGATAGATGTATCAGTCAAAAGCAATTGGTTTAGGGCTTCTGCTTTAAGATTGCGCGTTTCAAACCATAATTTAGTGCTATTCCATCAAATTGAACATCTTACCTTTTGCACAAGTCTTTCCCGCTAGAAGGAAAATGGCTCCCGTCCTTCCGAAGATTTTCTCTCCCCTCTCAAACTTGAGCAAAATTCTCATCCTTTTGGTGCCTACTCTTTTGGTGCTCTTCAAATGCCTTGGATGCTCTCCCCGTCATTATGGTTGTCTCTATTATTTGATTCAAATGCCTTGGATGCTCTGCCCCTCATTATTGGTATAGCGTGAATCCCTTTATTTATTACCCTACAGAACCTTTCAAGGTTCTCATGCTGTTATTCCTAACTCAGATTGTTTTTATTCAATTTTCAACATTTTTCTTTTGTAATTTCCATAGCCTCATTTCATTTTCTACATCACTTTTCCAGCTGTAATCACATTTTTTCAGGAGTTTTTCTTTGTATTGACTGCTCAGCTACTCATCGTAATCTTGGCGTACACCTTACATTTGTTCGTTCGACAAACCTTGATGTCAACTGGACATGGCTTCAATTGCGCGCCATGCAAGTAGGTGGAAACGCTAATGCTGTAAGTACTACATGTATTTTTTCAAAATTTCTAGAAAGAAATATTCAGTATGTTGCAAATTTTTATTTAGCTAAGGTAGGGGAGCGGTCAGCATTGTCAGCATTTACCTTGCGTGCAGTACACTTTACGTTGAGTTTTTAACTTACGACTATCGAGAGTTCAAGGGCCTATGAAGTAACACTTGCATTGTGCCGTATTCATTTTCATCACTTAGGCCATTAATGTATTAGGTTGTCCGGAAAGTTCTCAGCGTTTTGTGCACCTATTTTTTGTACATTCACTGCTGATTAAAAACTCATTCTGCCTTGCTTCTCAGTAGCACATCCTGTAGAGAATTTTGCGCTATCTGATGGTATAATTGCCGTTTCACCATTGCTTGATAAACCCCTTTTTTCAAGATTTTTTCAAGCATGTGAAAAGAGCACTTCGGACGATTTTTTTCTTCGACTATAAATTGGGGCAATCCGCAATCGAAACAGCTCAACAAATTAACCAGGTGTGGGGGCCCAATAGTGCTAGAGAAAGCACTGTGCGGCAATGGCTCAACAAATTTCGTTCTGGAGATTTCAGCCTTGAAGATGAACCTCATAGCGGTCGACCTAAAGCAATATCTGACGATTTAGGGGGATTTTGGAGGCTGACCCATCCCAAACAGTTTGAGAGATAGCAGAAGAGCTAGGCCTTGGCAAATCCACTGTTGCAGATGGTCTGGAACGCATTGGGAAGGTGAAAAAACTCGACAATTGGGTGCCCCACAATCGGAGTGACCGGCAGGAATCGGCACGTCTCGAGGTTCCTTCTGCATTGCTTTTGCGCAGCAGAAACGACCTGTTTTTGGCCGAATTGTCACCTGTGATGAAAAATGGGTCATGTATGATAACAGGAGACGTTCCGGACAGTGGTTGGATTTCGACGAACCACCGAGGTAATTTTCAAAGCCGAACCCTCACGAAAAAAAGATTCTGGTCACGGCTTGGTGGTCATCGGCTGGTGTGATCCACTATAACTTTTTATCACCAGGCCAAACCATCACAGCAGAACCCTACTGAAGAAATCGACGAATTGTACCGAAAATTTTGTCAGATGCAGCCAACACTTATCAAAGAAGGGTCCGATTCCTTTGCATGACAACGCCCGCCCACACGTTTCACAAATCACTATCCATAAATTGAACGAATTGGGGGTTGAAGTTCTACCTCAACCGCCATATTCTCCAGACCTTTCGCCAACCGACTATCACCTTTTCAAACATTTTCAGAACTTCCTTGCTGGAAAATACTTCATCAATTAGGACCAGGCAAAAAAGACCTTCGTAGATTTCGTGGATTCTCGACCACCCAGTTTTTTTTGATGGGATTTCTCGACTGCTGTCACATTGGCAAAAGTGTGCTGATTCGAATGGTGCCTATTTCGATTAAATCCGATGAGTATTAAAAAAGTTACGATCGTTTAAAGTGAAACCAAAACGCTGAGAACTTTCCGGACAACCTAATATTCTTCGGGTAGCTTTACTCTGCGGGGTGGGAACTAAAGTTCCGGAAATGTTTGACTAGTTCGTTCGGACTTACTTCTTATTGATGGACCAGGTTATTACCAATATTTTGTCCTGGAGAATCGTGCTCAGCATCCTCATTTTTTCACTTCAGATGCAGTTCTTCAAGAATCATGGATGCAATAGCAATGACGCTCAAATCAAGTATAAGAGTAGAGCTGCTCAACTGTACAGGGTTTGTTCCCTTTCTTTGACTCTGTCTATGCTCAGCGCCGTTGGACTGCGAGAATATCACAAAAATGCTGAGTCATGGACAAAAGTCAGACCCCAGCCGAGACTCGAACCTGCATCTAATGCTTTCCTCTCTTTCAAATTCGCTTAGCTTTCAAAAGTTGTAAAGCCTTCAGCCTCACGGTTTATTGCCGATATTATAACGATTACGGCTGCCGGCTCACCATGTTAAACGTGTGAGTGCTGCAAGGCTACGGCATAAAAGCCGTTAAGCTTAAGGGTAAAAGCGCCCCTGGTGCAACGGATGGCACATACTTATGAAAGGCGTGAGGTCAGGTTCCGTTCCCACCTCATATCATTGCCCATAACCCAGCTTTTTTCTATGATAGCTTCGGACCGTGAGCTGAAGCGTTAAGCAGCAGTCATCATAATAAAACTGTTTTATGGGGAAATTTGGAATTTCTTGGAGTGTGCATTCCAACACAAAGTTGAAGCATTCGATAACTGGAGAATCCGGAAGCGCTGAATAGAAATTGATCGTTTGGCTATGCCGCTAGGCCTTTTTGGGAGTGGTCTCGGTCGTTATGGAATACACAATGAAGGGAGGATCGTATCTGACAGCCAGATTAGGGATGCAGGTGCAAGGGAACCTTTCACTTTTTTTTCTTCTTAACTATGCACCCTTCTGCTCGGCAGTCACAGGGAACTGAGCGCTTGTGGTCGTTTCCATGTTGCGGAGGTGGCGGGAGAAGGGTTGTATTCAGGCACTCTTGTGGGTGAAGATGACATTGTCATTTCTCATAACGAGGTGATGCTTCCTGTTTGGGAAGACTGGAGTATTTGGAAAGGGGCAGCATTAGAATGGATGCTGCATCGTCCTATTTAAGAATAACCCAACTAAATTTGTTCTTTTTGTGGGCTCTTCGATTCTCCGATTCATCGGCTACGAGCAGGACCGCTCGGACTCTATTTCCATTTGTTATGAACGTTGTGTTTAGCTTGTTCTCATTTTGTCATATGACAATTTATTCAGGATAAGCTCGCTCAGCTCTGTAGAGAGGTACAAAACAAATATGGCAACATAGTGCACATTGACACAGCAGCCGTTGTTGAAGAGCATAAAGAAGTAACACGTGTTTTGATAGTTCTATATTGCAAGGGAAGTTCCGGAATTCTCACTTATAAAAGTGCTTTCAGGAGGACTTCTTTGCCCAGAACTTTGTTCATGCTTCTCAAAGTGCGACATCGCTGAGCAGTGAAGCTTATATAGCTAAGGACGATAGGATTGGTTCAAATGGCGATCTTTCCAGTGAACACGGTATTTGAAATATCTTTTTGAGTGCTTCTGCTTGCTTGTCTAAATGGAGCTTCATTATAAGGGATCATTCATGGTGAATCTCGGGGATCTAATTGAAATGAGCCTCTGAAGGCACTCCATGCGCTAAAAAATGGTGGCTTGTGCTGCTCTAGTGCTAACAACAGCATGGTAAGTGGCGCAAGAGTCTAGGAGAAAGGACTGAAAACGTGTCCGAAGTTTCTTATGAGCCCCATGCGGAACCGTGCCTACACACAAGGCAAAGAAAGGGCGTGATTAGACGAGTTCTCACTTGTTGGTGCCCGCTCTTTCCCATTATCAACTCATTCTCATCACTTATAATGGAGAGAGTTGGTAGCGGGAAGGACCTCGCTACCAGCAATTCTGTGGTATGAAAGCTGAGACGTGGCTGGGTCGGGAGCGGGCGGCGCTTTCCTCACGTATTTTTGAGCTTCGAGTGATACATCGTTCGTGCTTGCAGGCAAGACTATCATGTCCAGAGAGGCCCCTGAACATCAAATGAACCCGGGGCATGCCCTCAATGCTGTAAATCGACCAGGTTTTAGGTGCCAGAGCGCTTCACTCTGCTCTTAACTTTGCAGTTAAGGCAATGAGCACCTATAAAATAGCGTCTGGCACAAGCAACAAATCGCAATCGCGGTGCCTCTAAATGAAGCTACAGTGAAGGGGACCGCGATCGCAATGGTCTCCTTTTCTCACGGTTTCTGCTGGCTGAATATGCAGTACATTTGACAGAAGCCACCCCATTCCCACGAACGCCTTTATGACTGCTGGACGATTTTTTATGCCGTTGGTTTGCATCTACGTCACCCTAGGCCTCAGTTGATATCACAGAAATCATGTTTGGTTCTGGTGAGGCCAGTTCTCTTTTGTTCCGATTGCCAAAAAATTAAAATAATTCGTAATTGTAGTAAAATAAACAAAACATATATTGGTGATTAAGGGCCAAAAGTCGACCATATCGATTCGGAGCCAGTTCCAACATCCGCTCCTGTTTCTATAATTCTGAAGAAACCAGTAAAGAAGGCTGGGGTAAGTAGCTTTTGCCATACGGAAATTCTTTTTAATCAGTTGGTTACTGCGCTTTGAGTGGAATCAGGTGTTCGTCAAAAGGTTCTCGAAGAAAGGGTCCTATTTGACCTGGTGGAGGTTTACTACTGTTTTTTTTTGTTATGGGCGCGCTAGGTACCCCTTGTTCCTTTCCTTGCTTGACAGATATTGGGGTCGTAGTGGGTCGAGGAAGATAAGGGAGGTCTTGTTGCGGAATAAATTTGGTCTGATGCAAGGCTTACCCCTGATTTCAAAATCTTATTGGAGTTACCTTTCTGTGAATTATCTCGGAGCTAATAGCAGAGCTCCTATTGGCGCGCTATTTTATTGTCTGACTCTTTATTACGAGTACGAGAGTCTGCTACTCAAGACGTCACTGAGTTATGATAAGTGCAGGGCTCTTCAGTGGTCTATCAATGTGCCTTCCGTGATCAATGAAATTTTCCTCACTTGTTCACCTTTTCAGGGTGCTAAGAAGTCCGGATTGGGCGCCCAGAAAGTCCGGATCGATTTCGATGAACTAGAACAACGAGCCGCTGAACATGAGAAAAATCATACAGATTTTGGAGTACGTTCTAAATATCCTCATTGAAACCTTCCTATATTAGATAAGTTCGGAGGTAATGTAGTGACAGGTGGCACACTTGCCCCTCGCACGGTCCCGGGTTCAAATCGCGGATCGACTCCTGCCCTCGCCAATCAAGGGCTAATGCCGTTTAGACTCCAGAAATTTCGGCACCGAGCTCATTTTTGAAGTGCCTAGACCAACAAATCCGCTGAAAACTTGTATACAGGGGTAATTCAACATCCTGGTTTCGAATATGACACTCATTCTTGGCGCTGGCGCTAATGGATGACACTACGATTACCTCCTGGGCTCAGCCTTAGCAGAGCGCAGATAATCGTAGTGTCATCCATTAGCGCCAGCGCAAGAGTGAATGTCATATTCGTAATCAGGATGTTAAACTACCCCTATATACAAGCGGATTTGGTGACTTAGGCAATTTAAAAATGAGCTCGGTGCCGAAATTTCTGGAGTCCAAACGGCATTAGCCCCAATCAAGCCTTCTACTCTCTGGGGCGGTAAATTGGTACCAGATTCGTCTGGGAGGATAAAACACTGACTTGTACATCGGCTGGCCACCGCAAGTCATTGTATAGGCCACATCGCAATAAGCCACTACGATTCTGAATGGAAGTAGAATGCGTGCCGCATCCCACAAAGGGATTGATCAACGGCGAAGCTTTTATCCATCATAATAGATGAATCGTTAGCTTGAGCCGTGGAAGATTGGTGTGTTTATACTTTGCGTCAGGTTTGGGGGTCTGTCAGCCTTTCGAGCAACTACGAAGTAGAGTACATATTAAGAGGAAACAGATTCTGGTCAATTACTCAAATATATATCGGGTTAAATCTCACTAAGTGCTTGTTCTAGTCTCAAATTCTTATTTTTTAAGGTTGGCGTCACAGCTACTCAACTGGAAAAGTTAGAGGCACAGGTTGAGCCTGTCGCAAAGTTGAGTGCTCGTCTAGCTATGCAAGATATTCAGAAGAAAGTGAGCGAGGTAAATCTATTGACATCAGTTGTTTGTTACCCTTTCTTTTTGCCCTCCTTTACCTGCCTTTCGTGTTCCCATACCACGAGCGACTTTATGAACCTTCGAAGCTCTGTTTGTGATCTTTGAACCCTCCGATGTCTTCCATGAAGAATTGATGGATTACCCAAAAACAATTTCCAGGACCCACAAAAAGCAGCTGCTGTGGATCGATTGGGAATGGGCGGATTTGGAAGACCTCGTGCTGCGCATTCGGTGGCTCAAGGTGTAAAACCGATCCGTCAGGTATCAATTTTCATATACAACTTGGTGCTGTTCGGCTTGGAAGGGGTATTTTGCACTTTCGTTAGTTAATTTTGGTAGTTCATGTATTTAGCTGGCCCTACTTCATGGAGAGCTGTAAACTTCTGGGAGGCTGGAAAATGGTACGAATGAGCCATTCTGGTAACAGGAATCCACAGGTCTTCATAAGGCGGCCTGTAAAAAGCTTATCAGAGCACCATTCAGCGCCCCCACCAAGCCAAATTCCCCTATAACTTCGTTCGCGTGTTTCTTATGTAGCTGTCCTTGACTTTAAAGAATGAATTAAGGTCGATCTGAGTAAACGAGCCGAGCCGTCAATTTCGCTTTCTCAAAAGAGCGAAGATGATTGGGAGGTCGTTGAGGAGAAATCATTGTGAGTTTTATAACTTTTGCCTTGGGTTTCTATTATAAGCGCTTTATCTCTTTGTATTCTTGAAAACTCTCAAGTTGAGCTTTATCAATTTCCAGAAACAAAAATGATGACGACCTGTTTACCTCCGACTTTTCATCGAAGTCACGAACGGATTTCTTTGACAGTTGGGATGATCAGCAACAAGAGACAGACAAGAAAAGGTGGGCAACTTTTGTTGAAGGCATGTTACGCGTTCAGAAATAATGAGCTATGCGGCTCGAGTACTAATAGCTTTGTAGTAATCAACACAGCGGAGAGGAGAATAGCGGAAAAAGCCACCTGAAATGCCCTTTATATAACCCATTGCCGAAGAGCGCTTGTGTGTGCACAAGGCGAAGAGAGGGCGTGGTCGGACGAGTTTCATTTGGTGTCAGCGCTTTCTCCTAATCACCTCGCTCTCACAATTTGAAATGGGAAGAGTTACTAGCGGAACAACTACGCCGTAAGTGCACTTAGAAATGAAGGTCAGTAAGGGGGGGGAGTGGTGCCGTGGCCGGGGGGGGGGCTGTAGTGAGCTGCAAGAGAGCTTCATCCTCCATGCTTGCAAACACGACTACCATATCATGTAAGGAAGCCGTCTGATCATGAAATGGCGCGTAGCGTGCTGACAGTTTTTTTTCCGTCAGCTCTTCTTTCAACGGCCTTCACACTAATGATCTAGGGTTGACGCAGTAACGAAAGTACTTTTGATGAAGGGGCGAAGCGGACCACATAGTGTTTAATTTAAAACGCTTGTTTTCTCCGCCTGATCTGTCGGTATTCAGAAGCACCAAGTCTTCAAGTTCGGGAGCCAAAAACCCGGTAATGTCTGCTCCTGCTCCAAAATCGGATGTAGACATTCAGAAAAAGTTCGCCGGTGCTAAGGCTATATCCAGTGAAATGTATTTCGGCAATAATGAGATGGACGTAAGGCTTTGGCACAGATTTCGTTTGGCATTCTTGTTTTCATTACATTTCTATTTTCAGTTCGAAACGAAAGCAGCGCTTTCGCGTTTCGAGGGACAGTCGTCCTTAGGCTCCGCGGATTTATGGGGACAAGGAAGTCAACCTCAATATTCCCAGGTTGGTTACTTGAGTCTGTTGATTATCATCTGTGAAAAGGGGAATGATGGTGGAGTCGCTGGTGGCGCCACTCAGCACGTATTTCCTCAGGGGATCAACCCCTGGATTGACTGTTTCGGGGATCAGCCAATTCCAATGTCTTTCCAAGGTCGAGAATTGAGGTGTAGTTCATCACATCCGAGGCGCAGCATCGCACCGATATCAGCTAGTGGGCTCAGCCCACCCGATGGACTAGGTCGTGACGAGCATGCGTTTCACGGCACCGTTGCTTCCACCGCTGTTACTGCAAACGCTGAGTGGCTACCGTGACCTTACGCCTAGCTCTATTACTCTGTGAAACGTAATAAGGAACATAGCTTTCCTTATGGGTAGGGCTAGGCATAGGAGGACCGCAGCCCTTCAGCGTGCGCATTCGCACGTGGTAGCAGATTTGAGAACAAAGGCTCCGTTGGTTGTTTGCTGCCATGACAAAAAAAAGATTTTGCTGTCCGATGAGTCGTAGCTACCGTATTCAGCGCGCTCGGGTTAGGCATCCAAGTTTTGGTATTTTCATTGCCATGTCATACCGCCTCCGGCACTGTCCTCGTGATGTATGTCTTATCATATTCACTCATCCGCTTGGCGTGCACGACGCTCTTCCGTGCCTAGAGCGCTATGTTCACCCTAAGCCTGAGAAGGGAGGAGGGGAGGGGTCCCAGAAAGGCCCAGGTTATGGTAGCAACGGCTCACCGAATTATGAATTCCCTCTTATGCTGCCATGACCCAGTCCTTTTGCTTTTGTGTTGCTACATCCGACAAATTGTAGACAGCAGTTTGAGAAACTCTCCCAGCGCCGACAAACTCGGTTACTACGTCGCAGGTGCAAGGAGACTTTTTTCGGTTACTGGCAGTTTGTTAGGTTTTCCTTCAAAGGCGGGCCGTTTAGCGCGTCGTTCGTAATCAAGCGCTGTATCCTTTTTTGCTGCTAGACTCTTCTTAGAGATAGGGAAACTCTGTTGTACCTCGGCTGGCTTCCACAAGTTTGTCTAGTACAAATCCCACTACGAGTAAGTATGGAAGTGGAAAGGTGGCTCATTCTAAGAAGCGAATCGACGTCGAAAGCTTCACATTTTTTCTATCATTTTCTGAGCGGCTTGATTACCTTGCGGATAGGAGAAAGTGCAGATTCTCCGGGATCGCGAAATCTCCATATTCGCAAAGCATGAATGCGACGTAGTTGAGATGCTTTTTGTGTTCACGAGTTCTTATCACTACACAACTTTCTTATTTTCATGGGGAAAACAAATTTCATCCCTAAGGTTTATATCATTCCAAATTGTGAACGCTTTGTTATTTGTATTTTGCAGGTGCCTGAAATGTCAGATATAAAAGATTCATTACGCGCTGGTGCTTCAAAGGTTGCTGAGAAATTTTCATCAATCTCCACGTCTTTCTCCTCTTATATGTCGGTAAGTTGGTGCTTTGTTTCTTTTGATAAGACTTCTTGCTATGTTGCCAGGAATATGTGGTGTTTGTTTTAGCGTGCTCCTGCGAAATCATAGACACCATTATCACTTTCAGTAAGGCTTGTGATGTCTTTTTTAGATGTCTTTGCTTTGTGCTGTGGTTATGGTTGTGTATTTAAGTTACTTTTGGTTCTAGCTTGCTGTTTTTTTTTACATTCTCAAGGGTTCATGTACTGCGGGTGCAGCCTCCATTGCTGAAGAGGCGACAGGCATTTCTGGAGAGGCGTGGCGGCATACTTCATCTAAGCCTAGCTGTCAAGGACACATATTTCAATTTGAGGCAACTGCCATCTTGTCTTGTGTCGCACGAAACGTTATTACAGTTGCCCAAAACTAAAGATCCCGCCGGAAGCACAGTCACCGGCACGTTTATGTGAAGCACGCAGCCACGCCTTTTCCACCTCCGGAATATGGGGCGTAGTTGGGAGGAACACGCTTTGGCGCGATTAAGATTGCTCATCTGCGCTCTTCTACAGTGATAGGGATTTCCTCCCTCTCCAGGAGGATCGTAACCTAGATGGCACAGACGCGGCTTAGGCCGCGTTCATACTATGCGACTTGGGAGATTCGGCGATTCGAGAGCTTGCGCGATGATGGAAGTATATGTATCGATCCGACGAGTGAGGAGAATCAGCGATTTAGACTTTTGGGCGATTGCTGGTCACTGAAGTGAATAGATATCGATTGGCGTCGGTTGCCCGCGATTGCGGCGATTTGGCATTCTGGCGCCAAATCGCCGACTTTCTTCAGTCGCATAGTATGATGCGGCCTCGGTCTTGCCTCCTGTCGCCTATCCCTCTCCCTCCAACTACGCTTGCTCCGTTTATCTTTTGCTTAGCTTGGGTGGAATTCTACATTGGTATTGAAACATATTTTCTGTTTTCAGGATCCTTAAGTATCGATGTACACCCAGTCGTCTTCATGATCCTTCACTCAGAGAAAAAAAATTATAGTTTAGCATAAATTTTTCAATACAAATTACACTATTAACTTGATTAACAGCATGTCGCACCATGGTAATCATGTAATTGTAATTGGTGGAGCAGACGATTCGTGTGATACAGCTACAGTCGCCAGATGTGACTTGTTTTCAAGGATGATACAAAGTATTTATTTTATGATTAAAGCGCACAGTGGGTGGGCTAGTTCTCATTCCTTGCAGTAGATTTCATTTGTGATGATTTATTGTTTATTCACGACATATTCGTTTTCAAATGTGATAGATTTTCTTTCTTTGGGTTTGGAGAATAAAATCTATGGTTAGGTGGTTGTTTCCATGAAACGAATGCCACAAACGGGCTGTTATTTCTATTTCCGCAGAGCTGATTATAGAGTTGATATAAATAAGAGCTCGTCCGGAAAGGTTTAGGGAGCAGTTCGAGTAAGGAGAAGGGCTTTGTTGACGGCACGAGGGGCTAAGTGGTTATTAAAGGCAGCAGAAAAAATGTCAGAAATGCTCCAAGTAAAATTCCGTCGCACCTCGGTGTGGTACGAGTTTTCCGGCGCTGTGACGAGTTTTCTACTCTGCCGGCTACATGCTGGCAGATCGATATAGGTGCTGACCTTGCCCTGAGCTTTGCAGTTTTTTGACCGAGAGCTCGTCCGGAACTTTTACGAGGCTGTTGTCAACGAACATGCTCTCGCTGCGAGGGTCTAGAGGTATTTTCTCATCGCGTCTACTGGCCCAGCAGTGGAAGGGAGAAGGAAAGGGAAGAGAGAAGGAAGGGAGGAAAAGAAGAAAGGAGGTAGGAAAAAGGAGAGAAGCCTCGTGGTTTGACAGGTATCCTGGGACAAGAGAAGGGCTGGGAACCATTCACTTCATTACTCTCGGGCGTCATTGCTATGCCCCTTCATGTCATGCAAGTGGTACCCCTACAATAGATAGAGGAATCCCATGTGAGGAACGACGTCTAATTTCAGGTGATTGTAGACTAAGCCTCTAGTTTTTCGACGGGTGCTGGGGGGGGGCATGTAATAATACAGAGTTTGACGCTGCGCCAACCCGTTTTCCGTTATATACTGCCGCTTTCCCGCTTCAACGCTGGAGAACGGGCTAGCGTAGCTCTCAGTTCGTTCTCCCGACACACCCTAGCATCCGCAGCAAGCATGATTGTGGATTTGAAATGTATGTGATATGGATGTGTGATCTAAAAAAGTCTGTACCTCCCTTATCCCTAAGGCGGACTGCGCTCGTCCTGATTACTTATCTGCAGTGAATAGTGCAGCTGTATGTGTCTTACAGAGGGGGTTTAATGCGAAGTATTATATCTCAGTGATAGTGGAAAATCATAGAACTCGAGGATGTGCGCCAAAGAAATGCGTAAGTGTTGGTCTAGGGAGTTAAGACCATTGAATTATAAGTCAAGGTTGTCAGGGTGCATACAGTCACCTGTATCACCTGCGCTCCCGTTGATCATCGAGTTCCTCGAGCGGGCGCCAGTAACGTCTCCATTCGTCCCTGCAACGTGCAAGAGTTGCCCAATGAACTCTCTCTGCTCGAGGGACACGATGAACTTCATACCATTCGTTCAGAGCTTTCACGAAGAAGTCTGACCATCGCGTAGGCGGTCGTCCAGGCGTTCGCTTGACATCCCGTGGAATCCAGTCGGTGATCGCTCTGGTCCAGCGGTCGTCCTCGAAACGCATGACGTGCCCGGCCCACCTGATCTTCGAAACCTTGGCAAATGCGGCGGCGTCTCTGATCTTCGATCGTCGGCGGAGTGCGGAGCTCCGGATTCCCTCTCTCACTTGCGTGTAGCGGGAAACTCCGAGCATCGCCCTTTCGATGGCGCGTTGAATAACGCCAACCGCATGCTCATCCTGCTTTCGTAGAGTCCAAGTCTCTGAGGCATACGTCAAGGCAGGAAGGACCGCGGAATCGAAGAGGTGGGCACGGAGCTTGGTGTTCTTCGTCTTCTTCGCTACTCCCTCGATGTTCTTGAAGGCTCCCCAAGCCGCTCGCTTCCTCCTGCTCAGCTCTGGAGCTAAGTCATTCATCATATTGATTTCACGACCTAGGTACACATAGCTAGAGCATTCAGAGATGGTCGTTCCGTTGAGCGTGAATGGGGCATCAGATACCAATCCGTTTCTCATGAACATCGTTAGATTCAGCCGTAGACCGATTCTTCCACACGCGCAGTCGAATTCAGCCAGCATTCGTTCCGCTTGCTCGATGTTTGGTGTTATCAAAACGATGTCGTCAGCAAAGCGGAGATGGTGTAGTTGCCGACCGTCGATCTTCACTCCCATGTCTTCCCATTCCAGTTGACGCATGACGTTCTCGAGAGAGGCGCTGAAGAGCTTGGGCGAGATGGCCCTCGACCCCTCTCTTCACATCGATGATGATCTCCTTGTAGAACTAAAAAATATGGCCCCACCCCCTGCCCCTGCCACCTGCCGGGGTAGGGGCGCTACCCGGGTAGCATCCCCACTCCGAACTTCCTCCTCCCTGGGCGCAAACCGGGTTACGGTATGCCCGATTGTGTGCGTTCAATACGCGACATTTTCAACTTCACGCGCGATTTTCGGGGTACTGTACGCAGCCTGAAAACCTGAACTTATAATCTTGTGTTGAGGCCAGGACACGTCGTATGTTTGGAACTCACAGCGAGGGAGACGTTCTTGCCTCCGAAAAAAATATTTTTCTCGGAGGCAAAAACGTTTGCCTTTTTTGCTTTCGGTTTTCGAACTTTGTCAGTTTTTCCCCTCTCAAGTGCGCTATGTACACCACCTTCCTCCTCGCTCAACGGCAGTTTTTCTAGAAAAACGTGAAGGAATTTTTGGAAAGGACTCCGGTTGGATTGGATTGATTTTGAACGGAGGGGGTGGCACAAGAGGAGGGAACCTTGAGGGGCCGTATTTTGCAAAAAAATTCCCATTGGCAGGGCGTGCCCTGGTAGGGAGGCTCGGAAGAGGCGCGGTAGAGGGAGAGTCAGAGGAGTATGTGGGAACTGGTCGACTTCTGACCACTAGCGAATCGGGAGAATGGAAAGATTGGATTAAGAAAAATCGGAGAATAGGAGGCCAACAGTTCCCATCTACTCCTTGGACGTGCACTTTACTCGCTCGCGTCCAGAACCTGTTTGATAAAGTGGGAGCGCTACAGTACGCAGAATCATATTGCAGTTGATATCATCGCAATCAGTCGGGGCGTTTCATGAGGGATGGAACGAACCCACTCGCAGCGTTTCCACCACTGGTTGTTTTTTCAAAGGGATCACTGACCGATTGCTGTTGGCAGGGCAGCCGCAGGCGGGCTCATTCCGAACCTTCTGACGCCGCCCCGACTGACTGCGACGTTATCAACTATAGCTAGGAAATACTGCTAGTTTGTGCACGTCACGCTACGTGGATGTAATGCCCCATATCTTGGCAGCTTTATCCATCAGATCATCTGCCGCTACCATCGCAGGTGTGGTTGTTTGAACAGGTTTCGTAGCGGAATTATTGGCGCATGCTATTGAAAAGAAAACATTCGTTCCGCTGTTTCGTCGTCTGCGTCTCTCATTTCGTAGCCGACAAAATCGAGCCGCACACGTTCGTTCGCTAGTCTTTATTTCCTCTACATATTTCGCGTTTTCATTGGAAAAACTGCCCCAAATCAAAGGGAAGTTGACGACTGCGATGTCTAGATTTTCTCGAATTACAAGTTTGTTTAAGCTGACTTTCCCCCATTTTCAGTTATCCTCTTTCAGTATGGAGGAGAAAACGCGTCTGCAGCTGTTACCCATAGCTTCCGATGGTGTTCCACGATATGACGACAGAAACGGGATGATTTTGGTACGTTTCTGCTGTAATGTATGCTGCTTCTTCTGCAGCTGGTTTGCAACCTTCCGCTTTCTTACGTTTCTTTCTTTTTTGATTGTTTTATTTATTCAGATGAGGTATTGTGCATGAGAACCAAATTGACCTCACTATCAGCCCTAACAACCGGGCAAAGTACCAGTGAGTACTGAAAAAGGGCACAGTGTCGTGTTGTGTAAAGTTTTGGATAAATGCGACCCTTCCTCAAATTTCCACATCTGTATGACCTACACCACATCCCCGACCCCTTCACACCGTATTTTTTCAAAATTTTACCATCGACGGCACGACGGGACAATGAAATGGTATGAAGAGCATCGAGATGGGGGCCATGGACGTGTCTCGGTGTCTCTCAATTTACCTATGGTTCACCAAAACCACCTAAATTTATCCTGAGTCCCCAAGTAATTAATTCGATTTATTACTTCGGTTTGCTTTCTCAAGTGGAGTTTGTTACAGGTTCCAGAAGATGACTTCCTTCTATACAAAGGTGCGCATGATAAGACAATGATTTTATTGAACTGCTGGATGGATAATCGAGAAGTTGCCGAAGCGGAGCTGCACAGGATTGCGGACGAGGTAAACAGAATTTAACAGAAAAAAGACCACTATCCAGTTCCTTCTAGGCATTGAAGTGTACAAGATTTGCTTAGTGTTGCGTTGTACCTCAGTAACAAAGGGTTTGACCATCAAAACAATAGCAAGCTAATCCTATCAGAGGGGTGGAATAACGCTGAAGATTAAGGAGAGGTAGACGTGGCGATACTATATCGAGTCTCTCCAGCCTTTATAGCCAGCGGGGGGGCCTGGTGTCGGGTGCATACTGTTTTGGCTTGGTGGGCACAGCGAATTCGCTTGTGGGGCACAGCGCTTCGCTTGGGCACAGCGTACTCAGCTAAGCCTTGCACAGGCGCCCTTGTGTAGACTGTAATTTCTCGTGTGACACGAAAATAGCTACTTGTACACTTTCGCAGGTTCAACTTTAGAGTTCGATGCCCATCGTGAGACCCCTTAGTTAACATGAACTAACAAGAAGTAGCAAAATGCTTTCCCCAAGTCGAACAATGCCATACTTTGTTCTCTAACTAATCTGGTATTATTAAGTCGGATTGAGCTTTGGCGACAAAAGCGCAAAGAAACCAGCCTTTTGAGTTGAAACCGCTGCTGTGTGCATGTTCTGAAACCCGAAAAAAAACGTTCACTGAGGAGCTCCACCGTTTCCACACACTTATTTCAGGCTTTGGCGCCCGTCATTCGGCGAAGGGGCATTCGCATTTTTCGCCTTTTTTTTTCGTCGACCTATTCAATACAATACCTCTTCTCGAGTTGACAGAATTTGCACAGCGATGATTCACGACCTTGTTTCCAGCTTCAAACAGAGTCGCAGATTCAGCAGAGTGAAGTCTGTAAACCCGGAACCTAGTGAAGCAACGAACGGTGCAAAAATACGACTCCCCCTACGTCGCGAACTGCGCGCTTTATCTACGAAAGTCAGTAAAAAACAGAGTTAGTAAAGTTTTACGCTCGACAATGGAACATGGGTTGTAAATATTTCGTCGGTAGTTGGTGGTTGTTTTGGGAATTGGGTGGTGGAGCCGCTGCTGTCATAGGCGGTGTTATGCTTATGCCACCCGTTGCAGTCGCAGGTCGAGTTATTACATTTCTTATAAACTGCTTTACTTTTTCAGTTAATCTACCCGAACGAAGGTAAGGACTACGATACAGATCTTCAGGAAGAGGGCTCAAATTGAGTCTTATATTTCTCTCTCTCTCTCTCTCTCTCTCTCTCTCTCTCACTCCTATCTCTTAATGAACCGGAAGTTTATCTGGTTTAGCTGGAGTCCACCCAGAAAAATGAGATTTACGTTTACAAATCAGCTGAAGGGTTTAAAGGTTTTATAGGATAGAACGCACGGCGCGCACGCAGAATAGGCCAGGCCCGCCCAGAATGGGCGGGGCTTGCACGGTGCCAGGGACAGAAATTCCCAAAACGCCTACAGAAGAGTAAAGGGAAAAATAGCGAAGGTCAGCGAAGGGACACTCGCACTGGGGAGGTGTGTACCAGCTATGACGCGCTCACTGCAAAAAGTCACAAATCCGTCCCCAAACATTCTAGAGGTCGGGACCTAACGTCTGCCAAGACTTACCCTCAGCGGCGGAGCTTGTCCTCAAGCAATGGGTAATCATTTCAAACGATTGTAATCACCAACCATCAATTAAAGCCTATGGAATTAGTAGTCACTGGTAATCTGAGAGGCTCGATCAGCGGCAGCGTTACAGTACAGCATAGATCGATCCACTGAAATTACGCATCGCAACCGCACGCCCGAACCTTAAAAACCGGGCGTGCTGTGAGATATACTTTTCTAGAATCAACGTCTTGAAGACAAGTCTCTTTATGGCTGACGATGTCTTATACTTATTGAAACTGATTTTACATAATCGGAGTTCGTAGAACCCAAATTTGTAAGTTTTTTGAATACCCTTGTCTACGCTCTTACGTTTTATCTCCAGGTCTTGCTGTTGGTGGCGTTGCAGCTGCGTCAAATATGGCCACCGGTCTTTTTAAGTTGCATAATTTGAAGGTGATAATTGGTCCGTTTTTCTTCTATGGCATTTGGGGTAGAATTTTCATATTCCAGAAGAATGTTTCTGGCTGCAAAGGAAATGCTAGAATATGATCGGAAGATGACAGAAACTCTAGCTAATAGTATTGCTTCTCTTGAAGATACCAAGGCATCGATTCTGTCGGTGAGATAGTACGACAGTAATCTCCCAGTCTGTGATTTCTCCTCTTTATTTCTCTTCCATATGTGTTTCCACATTCGTGTTACCCAAATTGGTGCAGTCGGCTGTTGGGGGTCGTGGGGGCAAGGATTTGGCACTTTCGCTACTTCCCATCGACAAGTAATGATCTGGAAAACATGAAGTGATACCAGCCAGAGTTTGTGGAGACTCTTGTTAACTCTTGTAAATCAATGACGATGTGAAGTAGCGAAAGTGCGAAATGCCCTTTCCCTCGCCCCAAGCTGTACTACGCCACAAATTTAGAGTGAATGGTCCGCTGTTTAGAGTAACCGTATAGAAATGAAGGATAGATGTACGACCAGCAATGTGAACCGAGAAACCGTAATATCCAGCGGTCGAGTTGGAGCGGTCTCGCTTGCTGGAGGAGCAGTTCGTCTTGTACTCAAGGAATCGGTAACTATTCATTTGCGCTAGTTCAATTGCAACCCATCTGTCAACTAGAATTTCTCCCACTGCGAGATTTCGAGAGTATTTTTTGTCTGGTTGTTTTTCTCATTACCCTCTGGAAAGAGAAAATAGTAGGGAGGCTTCTGGTTGACAGATTTGCTGAGACCGCGCTGGTTTCTATGTTTTGTGAGAGTCACTTTCAAGGCTACCCTTCCATCAGCCATGGCTAAAGGCGCTGTTCATGCAATCACAGCTGTAGGAATCGCGATTGACGTTTTAACTGTAGCATTGAGTGTGAAGGTGGGCAATGGTTTCGAGTTACTATTCTTGCTTTTCAATTTTTTTTGAACAATTCCAAGTTGCTGAGAAGAAAAATGACCTGTGATGAGGATTATTTAGCTCATTGTTGTCGTACTGTGATGCTCACAGGCAAAGTAGACGAATTTTCTTCGATTTCCGATGCCAGATAAAGATCAACGTTGTAGTACTACCAGAACCGATGTAGTCAGTAGGGGGGGGGGTGAAGGGAGCAACTACGTCTGCTCTCTGGCGAATTGAGTGTCTTGCGCTGAATTTGGCCGTCTGCGCTTTGCTAAGACTGAGCCTCGAAGGAGAAAGAGTGTGGAGTTCCGTGGCGGCGTAACCTTTGTGAACGGGTAATGGCAACTTCAGAGATGGAAACGTTCGCAGGTTTGGAGTGCAAACGTAGGAAGGAGGTGGGTAGGGGGGGGTTGGAGAAGACGGCCGCGGGTCCCATGTCCGCTGTGTGAAACCATCGGTAAGTCGGGCGTTTGCGCTATGGCCATATGCATTCTGCTAAGCCTAGGCGCTAGACGGTAGAAGGGACTCAAAGACTCGGCTGTATATTGCATGCCGTTCAGTCTATCCAGCCCACATTGCACATTTTACGCGACCATTCTGGCACTATTTAACCTTTACCATCCCAGTCTTCCAAAAACAGGCCTCTTTTTGCGGACTTCCTTGTACGAAGCAGTTTGGCTGAACATTCTCGAGGGTAGTTCGACCTCCCAAGCATCAATATGACAATCAGGCGATTGATTGGGCAGTTGCACTGTATAAGACTGGATTAGGCGGAGGTGGTGTAGTGACAAGTGGCACCACTCGCGCTGTCCTGGATTCGAATCCCAGGTCGGCACCCGCCCAGGCCAACCAAAAACCTTCCGGGACGGCGAAATGGAGCCGAATTCGTTTGGTAGAAAGAACATCCGATTTGTGGCATCGGCTGGCCCCCGCCGTCCTCAGGCACATTCAACCGAGAGCTTCTCCCCTCCTACCCCAACATCCACAATCCCTTCTTTTTCTTCCTACTAATATAGTACCAAACACTCCCTCACTGCTGGACTGGCGAATGTAAAATTAGCCCTGGACGCTCCGCAGCGCCACCACACAGATTCGTCTGGTGAATACTGCCCGCGTCAACAGACGACCCACACCATTCACCACTCCCGCATCACATAAGCCACTACTTCTAATAACACACACACAACACCTACTGCCCACAAACGGACAACACACTGATACGGCACACCTTTATCCTTTATCCTTTAAAGGCAAATGGAACATGTATGGCTCTCAGCCTAAACATTCTAGTAGTGCGCTATATAGTTGGAAATGGCGAAAGAACGATTAAACGGTCAAAATCCTCCGAAGGAAGAAGCCCCCAAGTTTCAAATAAATTTGGACGAGTTTCCCTTAGGCATTTTGCAAATAACCGCTACCGAAGGTACGGCTGCATATGTGTACTCTATCCATGCAGCGTCATGGCCGCTTCATATCAATCAGAATTTGCCTAGGAAATGAATCGATTAGAGCGTCAGGAACGGTCGTCCATTTTGGGCGGGCGGGCGTGGCGTAGAGTCTGAGCGTTATGTGTGGCTTTCATAAGGGCCTATAAGGGCACCCCCTTGGAAAAGGCATTATGCAGCGCCTGCTCAGGGTCGCGGAATTCCGTCCTGCCAGGCGTATTAATCCTACTCGTCTTGGGGGATTTATCGTGCCAACTGCCTTTGAGGCTGGATTAGCTTCAGTTATAGCGGTCCCACAGTTATCGGTGGGGCGTCATCGCTCGCTCTGAAGCAACTCACAAATAGCACGAAGGAATCGCTCAAGCCTGGGCGTATGAATACGAAATATTGCGAATTCTCTTTGCCCCTTGACTCACTTTGTGGTCCAAGTATCAAAGAAGATCGAGGGACGTGACCTAGTCTTAATCACTTATTAATGCTCACCTTTTTCCCTGTTGTTTATTACTGATATCTTTGAGGGTATGGTGAATGGATCTCGATCGGAAACGGCTACGAAACTACGTGAAGCTGCAGAAGAACTGAAAAACAGCAGAGAAGCAATTACCCGTCATTTTCTCATGGATTATCTTTTGTAGCTCTCTCTCTCTCACTCCCTTTTTTCTATTCATATATTTCTCTGTCTCTTTTTAGCCGTGGAAGGAAGCCGTTCTGTTCGGACTTTCATGGGTGTAGGACATTTATTTAGGTTTCATCTCGCTTTTAGAAACTATTGTAAACAAATCTTATATTTTCGGGCCGTGGAAACGTGTTAGTCTGATTACGGTTTTGTTTTAACGTTACAGTATTTCGGGAAATTATAGCTGCTTTCATACTTTGCGCGGCAGGAGTATCGCGAAATCCGCGAAAATGCCAGACACTAACCAATTTCAAAGGCTGCGACCACGTAGAGAGTGGGAAATTCGCAAAAAGAGGTACCCAATTCGTCAGGGTCGATCGTTGGAAAAAAAGGAAATTTCTCCTAGAAAACTTCTCCTTAAGTGAGGTGGCCCTATTTTTCTTATCAAGAGGATGCTTGAGCGCTCCAGGGGGGGGGGGGCTAGGTTTGGCGCGGCGCCAGCTTGTTCTCCGCCAATCGTGGAAACTGGCAGGCGACCACGCTCTCGTTCTGAATTCTCGATTTTTCACTCGTGGAAGTGATGGACTGTTTGTAACCCCGCTTTTTTTTACAGACCCTCCTGTCCTCAAAATCGATATCTATACTTCCCTTTTGGTGACTTTTCTCCCGCTACGCAAGGTATGAACATGGTCCTGCCGGCCGAAGTGGCTATGATAGGATGATCGGGCGTTCATCGGAAGCTGGTTACACGATTGTGATCAGCAAGGGTGGATACTGGCCCAAGTTAGCACACTACTTTGTGGTACCAGGTGTTGTAAATTTAATTTCTGGGCGGGGGACGGTCAGGACAATCGTAATGTCGCGGCTTCGCGCGCGGCGCATCGTGCTGCGATGTGCGGCGAAGTTCGGTGTGCATCAGTTGCCGATCCAAGCAGCGAAACTTTTAGAAATTCAAGCGGGAACAAGACTGAATATCGAACGATATCGTCTTTTTCTTGTCCCTTCAATAGTCAGTATCAAACAGCGGCACAAAACAACTCGTCTATCGCATGCGCAGCATCGCTCGCCTTGCTTAGCGCGGCATCCCGCGATTGTCTTATCACACACCAATTTCGGGGTTAGTGGTAGTTTAGATAAGCCTTGTTTTCACTTGTACGTAGTTCATTGTCATGTCATTGCTCATAGTAATTTCACCTTACCATTAGATTGCACAATTGCCCAGGTCTTCTACAGCTGAATATTGATCCGTTTTTTGTACATTACCAATCTGTTAGCATTGATTTTTGCATGAGTGTATACGGCTTTGACGTTAATTAGTGGGTTTTCAATTTTTATTTCTTTGTTGGATACTTGTAGATCTATAATAATAGATTTGTTTCGCTCGGATTACAGTGTATTTGGTTACTCATTCATGATCGCTTCATCAGTGAGAGATGGTGTATGTCATGGTGAAGGGGGAATTGAGTATTTAGACCTCTTTCTTTACCGCCGGGTCGTATACGGTCTCCTTCAAATCTATGAGGAGATCTGGTGACGTGTAGAAACTGTAGTTGATATCAATGCAACCGGTCGGGGCGGTGTGAAGGGGCTTGGAATCGTCCCACCCTGTCTCTGTTTTCAACCAGTAGTGATCGGTTCAGAAATAAAACAACCAGTGGTGGAAAAACGTTACGGTTGGGCTCATTTCAGACTCACAATACTGCCCCGACTGATTGCTACGGTATCAAATGTAGATAGCTGGTTGATTTGACAGCCTGTAGCGCTCACGAGTTGAATCAACTTTAGCATCCTTGTGGCGAATGCCATTGTCTTTTGACTATTGAGCCGTTTACAGCCACGTTGGCCGCAGCGAGATCTCTCCAGCCAGCACAAATTCAAACCGAAAGTCAACGCCATCCGGTTCCCCGTCTTCAGCATTCCCGTTTTCCAAGTGCTATGTACTGATAGTTGACTCTTCCCTCTACTATGCCCCGCTTGTCGGCAAGGTTTTGGGAATATTTGGTAAGAGGCCATATTGTGTTGTAAAGGAGGTTCTCCAAGAGGAGAAAACCGAGGAGATCGCACTCAGCAGACATTTTGTCGTTTTTCGCTGGAATTCAGTCTCAAGTTTCACTCAATGAATCCTCTTGCCTCTCTACAGCACCGTTGGGGAAACCCCATCAAGAGCGGATCTAATCGTCCTTGATAGAAGTTCCGTCCGATTAAATTTGTGCGCCCATCCTTGGCATGTCTCCGATAGTTGAAATAATAGTTTGCGCGAGCGAACTTTCCCACTGCGCGCTCTTTTTGGCTAATGGCCATTGGACTCAAAATCCGTTTTTTCGAGGCTCATTATCAAATCGCCCTTAAGTCATCCAAAAATCCCACTTAAAAATGGTATAAGGGTAATTCAACATCCTGAATACGAGTATGAACACTCAATTCTGGAAGCTGACGCCAGGAGAGGACACTAAAATTACCTCCTGGGCTCAGCCTTAGCAGAGCGCAGGTAACCGTAGTGTCATCCATTAGCGCCAGCGCCAAAAATGAATGTCATATTCGTGATCAGGATGTTGAATTACCCCTATATACAAGTTTTTAGCGGATTTGGATATCCGCTTTTAAAATGAGCACAGAAGACGGAAATTTCTGTGAGTCAAACGCATCAGGCCTTCTTTTTGGGGCGAAAAATAAGGTTTTGGAAAATTGGGAAAATAGTGGGAGGTTGGGAAAATTTTGGAAGGTAGTAAGCAGGATGGAGGACGGGGAATTAGGTTGTACTGGAGGAAGAGATTTGAAGGGATGTCGTCTGACGATGTTCTTCTCCGATCCCGGTTTTGCTTGTACTCTGTCTAGATCCCTCAACCCAACTATAACATTCTCAACTGCTAAGCTTTCGGCTTCTGCTGGACGGTGATGAGGCCTTCTGTGGCGGTTACCCGATGCTTAAGAGCTATAAAAAGCAGATTCAAGACGGTAGGGATGACACGATTCAGCGTGAACCATACAGCTCCCTGCAAGTTGTAAATTTTTCTGAAAGAAGCACCGATACGCGGTTTGTTCGCTGTGGATGCTGGGGCGTGTCAAGGGGGCTCGGTTTCGCATTAAGGCAGCCCAATTCCGACCGCTCCTTGTTGCTTGCCCTTTCCAATAATTGGATGAAGAACAGACTGGCGCTGCGCCAAACGCAGACCCCCCCCCCCTGACACACCGCAGCACAAGCAGCGAAAAGACTGTAGCAACCGTGGCGAAATTAATATGAGGGAAGACTCATTATAGCATCCGTATTGTCAGACAATGTTCTGCTTGAATGTCGTGTTTCTGCACTTCTTGAAGGTCTTTGATCCTTGTGATACTATGCGAGCACCAACGGGGAAAGAGCAAGAAGTTATCTGTAGTTCCATTTTTTTCTATCCCCTTTTCTACCCCGCAAACGGAACGGGCGTGGATTGGAACGGAGCCAAAGTGGCCTTTTCCACCAATTGATGCCATTCAGAGCCCCTGAACAATTGGTGGAGAAGGCTGCCTTCGCTGCGGTCCTATCCACACCCCATTACATGCCCTCTCGTTTGTCAGGATAGTGGCTGTATATTTATCTAGCTCATTATGAGTAAAAAAAACATAGAGAACAGTATCTCTATGGCCTTGCATGAGCATTCAGAAGATCACTGTCAAAATGCTCCGCATTGAAAAGCTCGGAACTATACGTGCAACTTAGGTTCATTGCTAAATAGCGAGAGATCAGCGCCGTTTGGAAAAATAACGCGCTCCAATGGCAAGGCAGCGCCGCAGCCGCCGATCAAAGTTTGCACTTTTTGTTTGCTCATGCTTGTTTATGGTCTGCCGAGCGTTTCAGCTGTTCAACTCTGCATATTTAATGTGTTTATGCATGGAAACCCGTTTTCTAGACCTAATCATGCAGGTTTCATATTCTTGTAGTACATTATGTTCCTCTATTTGAGCCGTTTTCTTAGCTCTGCGTTTTCTAAGCTCAATATTGCTCTGCAAGTTGCCTTGAGTTTGGAAATTTGACAGAGGAACCCAGTTTTATTTCGCTGTTTCACCTGAGTGTTTTCCCGATTACGAGTATTTTTTCGGGTTCTTGCTAGGCCTAATGCGAAGGCCTTTTTTCTAATTTATAACTTTGCCAGAATATTCGTCTTCAACATTCAACGCGGACACAAATCCACGTATGTTAACGTACTAACAGCTCTCATATGAATACTATGGTGGCATTCGATGAACAAGAAGCCGAAGCCATTCTCGATAATCTCTGCCATTTGTACAAGGTAAACTTTTTATTACTATTGGGTCTTAGTATTACATTACCCTCGTTGGTAGTGTGACTACTCATCTTTTTCCATTTCCTAAATCCGAATTCCTGGGCTATAACCCCACCCCCGTGTGTATATCGGCGTTTGGTTTGAGCGATGTGAATGCATCCCTCAAATTCCTTTTGCTTGTTTTTTGTTCCATTCGAAATTATGAGCTTTGGTTGTTTCAGTTTTGTATCTGTCTCGCCAAACGTCACTGCCGATATATAGATGGATGAGGCTCAGCTCGGAGGGTAGAGAACTCTTGCATTTTCCAAATAGTTTCGGGCTTTTAATCTGTTCTGATGACCTTGGGGGACATTTGGACCACTCTTCGTGCGAAACAGGGATCACTGTAAAGCTGCGTTCATACTTTGCAATTCGGCGTTCTAAGGGAATCAGCGTCTTGTGCGGCTGCCGTTAGCTATTTGGAGAATCGGCTTTGTGGAAGAATCTGCGTTCGGTGCCTCTGTCTTCCTTCTTGCTCAGAACGTCTCCTGAATCGCTGACTGCTCAAAGTGTTGACTCCCCCAAAACGCACAGTCGCAAGATTTAACGCAGCCCGATGCGGAGGGGGTTATTATACATGACGGTTCACCACTCAGGATCTCCTTCTCTCCTACGCTTAGGAAGAGTGTTCAGTTTTGCATGAGGTTATAATGTACCTGGAGGCCCTGCTCTCTGGTTCCCTTATATGTGATTTCCGAAAATTAATTTCGTCTTGAACTCTCTTTACAGTTCGAAGGAGATATAACGCTAGCTCAAGTTATTTAGTTAGTCATAGTTAACTTTA
>MU912147.1:0-45579 GCA_036418165.1 Cooperia oncophora | reverse complement strand
CGATGTACAAGAATATGAAACCTGCATGCATGAGTTTCTTCGATTTTTCTGTTACAATTGCCTCCCTTCCCTCACCCCTCTTCCTCCTAACGGCAGTTTTGTTTTGAAACAACAATTTCGAAAAGTCGAAGGAAGTTGGAAAAACCTAGCTAGATAATAAGTACGATAGGGTACGAGGAAGGAGGTGGAGGAGGTCTTACTAGGGAAGGAAATTCGGGGGCGTATTTTCCCTAGCGGCAGTGCGGAGTTTGACCATGACATTCAAGTTTAGCATGCTTCATCAGCACCTATCAGTGCTGGTGTGAAATATGCCTTCCAAAGGTGCCATGATCCATCTGCTGCACAAACAGTCTCGAAGTTGTTCGTAGCATTCTCATTCCGTAGGTTCCTTGTAGCAGAAGTGTTCCATTATTTAACATACCGCTATGGCAGATTGTTAACGAAAACCCTTGCCTGCTCAGTCACCCCTCCCCTGAAACTGATTCAAAATCCTAATTTTTGTTTTCTTTTATAACGGCCTTCATTTATAAACTGAGACCTTATTGTAGTTTTTTGTGATACTGGGTGATTCAGCATTTTCCACACTTCTTTGTCTAATTTTGACATTCTCCAGATACATTCTTTGCGTTCTTCAGATTCCTTCGTTATACTTGGCGTTATTTGATTGCATACCGAAATATTTATCTGTTCATGGTGAAGAATTATTTGAAAATGGTAGCGGTGTAAAAGTACCGTTTAGTATAGAAGAGTTATTATTAAACGTGGGTTTTACCTATTTTTTGCTTTTTTCTTATGTATTTCTGGCTCATTCCACCCTTTACGACCCTTCCCTTCCAGGTCTCGGCTTGATTTTTTTACAGCTCTTGAGAAGGGTTAGATTGAAGGTTCTCTAACGGGAACCCCATGGGAACGGCTCGCACATCCGTCTGGCGCAAAAGCGCTTGCTGTACGCGTCGCACAAGCGATTCCCTTACATGTTTAAATCAAGGAACAGGGCACTTCATGTGGATTCCAACGAGGGGATCATTTTGTTCGCCTGAATGTAGGGAACCGTGCCTGCCTTTGTGACAGGAAGGTTTTGGTCGGGTTGACATATTTTTGTCCGTTTTTCTTGTATCAAATGCACTATATAAGTCACCCCTTTCCCGCTCGACAGTAGTTTTTTGGAGAAGGAATTTTGGATAGAATGACTCTGGAAAGGTGGTAAACTTGGAAAAACTAAGGATGATGATAGCTAGGATGGGGACAATGAGCGGGTCCATGCAGAAAGAGAATGGTCGTATATTTCAAAATTCTTTCCTAAATGCAGAACGGCCTGTCGCTAAATTTCACTGAGAACTGCTCTAGCTTGTTATTGCCTTGCCCAAGAGTCTCACGTGCTCTTGGCGCCCCAACACAGCCCCTGTTAGAGAAACCGGCTGCTCCACACTAGACCTGTGAACCCGACGGCTAGTACGGGCGCCGGCCTTTTTTGTGCCCAAGCGATGTGATGTTCATATTAAGAAAATCGAGCCATCTGATGGTGAGGGGCAAATTCCTGGTCAAACGTACCTCCTGAGGCAAACCTCGATGAGAAGCCCTGCTTCTAAGGAGTGGGGTCGTAAAGGGTGATTAGGATTGCAATTTTCAATTAATCGTGTCCCCAGAGCTTTGAAGTTCTTTTGCTCTTCTTTCAAGTTCAAATGCTTCTCGTTAGGTCATCATCCCTTATCAGTTGCCGCATTCAGTGAAGGCTCCATCATCCCAGTCTGCTGAAGCATCATCGACCAACAAGAAGAATTCTAAAGCAGTGAGTGACGTTTTTAGACTTACTTTCATGAGAGCTTTTCTGTGTGGTCCTGAACCCTGCAGTCATTAAATCCTCCAGAAAGGTTTCATTCTACATAGTTGATACAGATAGAAATCTTACCAGTCACTTCACTGGCTAAGTTTTCGGCCGCAGGCCGTTCTTCAGACACAACATCAAATCAAAGAAGTTAGAGTGAGGAAACAACTGATTGACTGAGTTCTGTAAGGGAGAAAGATCTAGGATGAGGATAGGTCCAGGAGCCTTGGGTGTTGCTGCAGGGATGGTCATCTTTCCCCACTCACGGCTATTGCTAGTTATGTGGTACCGATTTTTATCCTATTTAGGTACATTACGTCCAAACTCCTGCACGTGTTCGGTTAGAGATTGAGCACTCAATTCAGCTTATACGCCATTTTCTTCCAATAAAACTCCCTTTAGAAGTGAGTATTCTGAGTAGTGTTACAGGTTTGTAATAAATTAATTGTATTGAGAGTGACTTTCAGACAAAAGTATGGAAACAGATTCGATACATTCTCGTCCCTTCTAATAACAAAGAAAAACTTCGTCTTTTGGTACCAGAGATAGCAGCGGCGTATGCGAGGGGTACAATTAGGTAAGAGATAAGTTGTTTCATTAATGATTGCGCTTTCGGGACGCTTCTCACATTTTATGTTCCCGAAGAGTAATTGTTAATACTAATATTAATACTAATAACTACTGGGACTAGGACTCTCACCGTCCTAACAAAGAACAACTGAGCAGCTTTCCGTCAGAGGGCCATCTAGCAAGTGGGCGGTCCAACTGGGCGGGCGTTAGAACTAGAACTTTGAGCGGCTGTAGCTCTCCCCCTCACTGTGAGTCGCAAGAGTGGGACAGTGTTCTAATCTTGGGGCCTGAACTACCCTGCACAAGAAGGACGACCACTACACTAGAGCGCGGGGGCTGTCCTTAAGCGAACAAATTTTACGCTTCGCTAGGTATTCGTCATTTGTCGTGCTCTATACACTCGCGGTATGCTTCATTATTTTTACGGCGAAAATTTCATCTCTGTGTCTGGAGAAGTTTGAGCATCCCCACCAGCGCGTAGTTATGTATTGTTTTTTCTGTTTACATATGTTGACCATATGCTGAGGAAGGTGCTGCAGATACGCCTCAAAACTCCCCGACCCCCCCTCCCTAGGGACTAGTTCCACGTAAATTCTAGCTAATTTCACCTGAACGTTGGTTTAGGCAATATCTCTATTTACATCAGCTTTTGTTCCAGCTTTGGCCGCTGCGACATTGTTATGAGGAGATGTGTTATCGGAGTTCGCCGAAGAACCTGATGCAGTGCTGCATGCTCTATACCTTGGTCCGCTAGGTGCGCCGACAGTTGAGGTTTATTTCTATTTGATAAGATTTTCTTTTAGCCGGCTAGCATCCTAATCCTTTCTCTACACCATCTTTTTGGACTATCTATTTGGGGGCACATCAAATTTTTTCGGCGCTACTTTAGAATCTTGTAAATTAATTTAATTGCTAAGTTGGCGTGATCACAGTTTCTGCAACTTCTGCAAAGCAACACGTGCACAATTTCATTTCCTTCTCCAGTTGAGGTTACGGTGGATCATGAACCACGTTGCGCATGTAAAGTCCACTTTTGACTAGAATATCACAAAAAGGTGTGGATCACCCAGCCGTCATGACCAACCACAAATGTGACATAATCTTTTTTCGGAGGAATTCGCATTTGGAAAATTACCTCGTGGCTTCGTCACCGCGTCAACCACTGTCCGTACGTCTCCTCGTCTATCATACATGATCTCCTTGTTCACCAATGTTAACAACTCGCTCAAAGGCCTGGTTTCTGTTGCGCCCATAGCGATGAAGAAGAAATTTCCGAGATGTGCCAATTTCTGCCAGTCCTCAATTGTAGGCACCCACTTTCGAGTTTTTCACCTTCCTAAGAGTTTGGATACCCATCCGCAACATGGATTTGCCAACGCTAGGCTTTTCTGCATTTTGAACCATCACGCAACAAGTCGCATTTGCCAACGCCCATAGCTTTTCTGCGATTTTGAACCATGCAACGTCGAGCTGCAACGCCTAGCAATTTCTGCAATCTCTCGAATTGTTCAGGGAGGCGTCAGCCTCACACACAACGCACTGAAACTCCTCGTTCAGTATTGCTTATGTCGACCCTACGAGTTCAATTTCAAGGCTGAAATTCTCCAGAAATAAATTATGCCAACCATTGTCGCACCGTGGTCTTCTGCGCAGCCAATTAGGCCCCACACCTGTTAATATGTCGAGCCTGTCTCGACAGCGGATTGACCCAATTTGTAGTCGAAGAAAAATATCGTCCAAAATTGCTCTTTTTGACATGCTTCAAAAAGTCCTGGGAAAGGGTTACTCAAACGCAATGGATGTGGAACGCCATTATACCCATCAGATAGCGAGAAATTCTGCCTCAGCGATGTACTACTGAGAGCAAGGGCAGAGCAATAAATGTACAAAAAATAATAACACAAAACGCTGAGAACTTTCCGGACAACCTAATAATTGCGTGCGCTCTGTGCTTATCCTCCAGAGTTGGTGCGTAAACCATACGGGAAACGCAGAAAAACAAAAAATCCCATATGAAGAGGGAAGTAATCCTATTCAAGACATTGTTTGACTCGCAAAGAAATACGCGTCCATTTAGTGGGTTGTAGGGATGGAAAACGTGTGGAAGGTGCCACACACTCTTTCAACGTCCTTGAAGGCCCGTATCGCATTGTGTGATATTTACACGCCTGCTTTGGACATGTAGTATAGTTCACAAGCATAGAGGGTGTACTACTTTCGCAGCTCAAAAGTAAGTGAGAAGCGCCACCCGTTTTCGACGAAGCCATGGCCCCGCCGGCTAGCCACCGCAACGCCCAATTTTCCAGTTTCCACTATTAAAGGCGTCTTGGTGATGCGGTTAATCTCTGTTAACTCCCTTCCTACTGGATGGTGATAATGAGAAAAGCTGACACCAGCTGATGATAACTCGTCCAACCATGTCTTTTCTACAGCTTCTGCAGCACAAAAGTGGTCCAACATGGGTTTCTATTTGGGCATTTCGCGTAGATTTTTTCTGCTTTGTCATCCCACTTTTCATTAGTATTTGAGCCGCACACCTCACCATTTTTAAACGCTAGGTGTGCCTTACAGGCTACTCTCATACCTCCCTACACCGATTCTCACAGTTACGCGAAACTGGAGAATCGGAAAAAGCCCCAAAGTGATCAGATGCTTATCGAATGATTCTGCTCAGATAGAAAAACGGAGAATAGGTCAATCGATACGTAGCTACTCTTTTATCAGGCCACGTTCCACGGTTCCCCAGTTTACCGGTGTCGCAACGCAGCACGAGTTCGGCTAGCGGTTCTGGATATGCTATGATCTTGCTACATGGTTTCTAACTAGCAACTGGCAAATTTTCGCGCTGCAATTTTTTCGCTTGCAGACTTTTTACGTTGACAATTCCGTTCCAATTGTTCGTTGTGCAATTCGCATTTGCTATTAGATTTTTTACTGTTGGAACTCTTCCAATTTGCCTTACTATTCAGGAATAATGCTAGAGGCTCTTTTTGCGGAACAGTTATCTTTTGCGTTCTGCACTATTGTGTGCGCTTAGGTTGAAGCACGGTGATACTTCGCGATCCGATCACTTAGGTCATGCGATCGGATCGCGTAGTATGAGCGTGCATTCACTGGTCAGTCAAAGACCGAAGTTAATCACATGTGAATGCTGATTCACGGGCCAAAGAAGCCTTCTATCCATGTCTCCACTTCTTGTGGTAAAGACTGTGTTAATACTTGTGTCAGAGCACCGCAGCGTTTTGAGCAATCAAGAAAGTATCCAGCGTTAGATCCAGCGTTTTGAGCGCAGGCGAGCGTTTTCAGCGTTTGGAGGGCGATTTTGACCTTTTGGCGGGCAATCGCCTAAAACGCTGCCGTACGCTCGAAACGCTGACGCAAAGTATGAACGCAGCCTAACAAGTCAGAAAACGAAGTAGATCTTTCAATGCGTCAACTATTTAACATGCACGGGCGAAGGCGCTGGTCAAAGTTCGCGACTCTGCGGAATCGACGAATCCTCAAAAAGCTTCAAGCGCATATCGACGGGGAGGACCGGCGGACAAAGTGCAGCAATCCAGATGTACGAATCAGGCTGAGAATACGTATCGACGGAAAGACCAGCGAAACGGCTGGACAAAATGTCAACCTCCTCCCCCCACCCCGTTCTGCAATTCTTCACTTCATCAAGTTCATCAGGGTCGTGAAATGTGAATAAATAGCCCGAATGATCGATAGATCGATACGTCGCTGTCAAGTTTTAGTTCGTTATCACAGTGAAATCCAGTTATGGTCTAAACAAGCAATAGCATGTGTTCTAAGAGAAAGGAGAATGCGTTTGAAGCAGTATTGAACCTTGAAAGTTCATGTAGTGTCCTCGATCACCCCTGGAAAGTACGAGCCCGGGTGATTGTGAAGAGTGGAAGAAGAACTGCGCGTATGATCTACTTCGTTTGATTCGATACTCAACATGTCGCAACCTGAAATGGTTCCACTGTATGTCACCTTCCACAATCTAAATCGTTCAAAAGAGTTGTTCCACGCTTGTCGACACTTTCGTTATTTTTGGCGTCCAATTTTTCCAAATGGTAAGTGTTTTCTATTGTCTGTACTAAATAGCCCAAGGCTGCGCTCATAGTTTTCGTCGGCGTTCAATAAAAAGTGACATCTGCACTGAAAAATCTGATTTTCGGACAACGGGACGTATCGAATGAAAGAGAAGTTCAGTTCATACGAAACGGGCTGCGCGACCTTAACAAGCCCCATCAGTGCTGGCAAGCCGCAAAGACTCGCACTTTGTAGATGGCGTGTGAGCGCATTTGTAGAAATGGTGAAAGGTAGGATTTTATTCACCAACAAGCGCGTTTGTGAGAACGCGTTCATGACAAGTTGCGGAGCAGTTGCGACATCAGAACTGGTAAAGTTGAATTAGTCTGGATGAGTCCTTAACACCCGGAAGAGGCATAGTTGCCGAGTCATGGGCGGCACTGAAAAGGAGAACTCCACATCGCTTGTAGATGTCAAAGTGCGTGTCGCACGGAGAATTTTACCACCGACAGGACGTCCCCACTGCCAGCTGTTGGATTCCCTCCTTATTTTGCTTGAATTGCGACCGCCACCTTCTGATAGTTCTCAAAGTACAGATCTGCCGAGAATTTTGCTGATTGACGAATTCTCATTTCCCGTTTCAGGCCTCATCTATATACCTCCCCTCCCCGCTCGTCGACATCGACATTATATATAGTAGGATAGTGGGAGGAGTTCATTTTCCATTGTTATCAGAAAAGTGATGGCCTAAAAGAAAAAAGTTTTGCGCATGAGCCCAAACTTCGGCCATGTAGTCGCAAGAACTTGTAATGAGGAATGGCCCCTTATCCTTACTTATCAGTCGGATAAATTGCCTGTCACCCGGACAGAATGTTCCTATCACTGAAGCTCTATAATTTGAATGGTGTAAAGGCTCCAGCACTTCGACTGAAGAGCAACGGCAACTTTCCTTATCAGCCCCTATCAGCTGTTATCACTTGCTTTACCCGCCGTAGCCGTCCCAACCTCCCCCTGTATATCATTTACTGGAATCAACGCCTTGGTGTCCCACGTTATGAGTATGTTGACCTTCCCTTTCTAACTCTCCTTATCGAATCTTATCACCTCTTAGCGGTTCTTGTCACCAACCAATAATGTTCCTGTGCCACACCCTATATCATACTTGGAATCAACGATTCACATTTGCTGTAGACCCCATTATCCAGGCAGTAACCCATTCATCCTTCTGCAGCCCCTTATCGAAATCTTCACCTAAGCTGTTAAAAGTTTCTATTCACCCACAAATAGATCTTGTTGATCCCCTTTAGAGCCCTTATGAGATGCTTATCAGCTGATAACACTTTCTACCACCCACAAATGGTGTTCCCGTCACATAACCTCCATCACCTACTAAAAAATGTCTCGCTGCTACTGGGACAAGTGTTATAATTTCGTGATCAGCAGAAACACACAGACACACTTAGCGGATTAATATTAGTAGATCATTGCGGAATAATCGGGCTGGCGTGAGCGGCGCGGTTCGACGACCGCGTCTGGCTGCGCTTGCTTCATCAATGGCATCGCTTAAAGATCATTTAGGATGGAAACCAACCTCTGTGGAAGCGCGCGGAGTGGATGCGGCTGATTGCCGACCCCGAAAGTTTGCAATGCATATAAAAGTATGGTCATTCTTGCGTCATACATTGTTTATTCTCGACCAATACCACCTAAAATCGTCGTTCATAGCGGGCTCGACGTCGCACGCGACGCCAACTGCGCTCGAAGCGCGGCCAGGCGCTTCGAGCGACTACGAAAGAATAGGTGTCGATCCAGCATTTTGAGCGTCCGCCAGCATTTTCAGCGATGCTCAATACCTATACTTTCCTAGTCGCTCAGAACGCTCGCATTCGTAAAAACGCCCAAATGCTGACAGACGCTCAAAACGCTGCTGCAAAGTATGAACGCACTTTTGCGGATCAGTTCCTGGCGTTGTCTAGTAAGGCTGTCAGACGTGCAATTAGTATGTTTTGCACGGTTATCGATTACTTTCTTCGTTTTTTTTTCACCCTGCATCGGCTAAATATGGCGCTGGTGTTGTTCGGCGTCATCATTTTACCATCGACGGGTCAAAACATGCCGTGCAAATCATTTTGGAAGAAGAACAACTCGTCCGAAACTTCGAACTAATGCATTTTAGTGTTGTTAGTGATCATTAGGTGATGAACTAGTTGAGAAATATAAACACCGAGCCAACATTTTTGGCTTAATTTAGGCTGTAAATAATGAAAACCTTCATAGTTTAGTGGTTCGGACGAGTTACCCAGCTTAGTAAATACGTACCATAACCTGTCAGGACACGTCAATGGTAATGTGGCGCGCGTGACGCCGCTTTTCAAGATGGCGGGAAAAAGCTCCCGCTTAGGAATTCAGTAAGAAATAAGCCGTCCTCGGCCATCGTATGCTCAAATGTTCTTACAATTCTGCATTCGTTACTCAAGTAGTGCATAACACAAAGATAGTTTACGTCCCCCCCCCCCCCCGAGTAAATAGGTTAGCTCCCAATTTTTATCCTCCCCCATGAAATTCGCTTCCACTCCTCTAGTATTCCTACTCTTGAAGTGTCTTTCACGTCTCTTGTAGATAAAAATGCTGCTAATAATGATACACAATATGAAATAGTCTTAAAAGCTTTGTGACTTTGTAATGTTTTTTGAAGGGGGTATGACTTAGGAAGGAGTAGTAAATGGCTGGTCACAAAATAGGAGACTGTAAAACTTGATATCCATTTTTCTAGGCCTTTGCCTCCGGAAGGAGTGAAGAATTTCGCAAAAAATGTCGAGCTGTTTTAAGTGATGCGGAAGCAGCCATGAAGTCACCTGAAGAGTTCCAGTGAGTTGTACTCTTCCGCCCTTTGTAGGTTTCCTTTCAATGTTTATTCCACTATAACATTTTAGGGCACGAAAACCTTCAAACATCAGTGATGACAACCCAGAGTTATGCAGTTATTCGGATTTCCGTCGTAATACTCAGATTTTAATGCGGGACTTGAAAGGAGGTTTGTTAGGTTTTACAAAGTGGGAAAGCCCATATCCCACTGTGAGGGGCGTTGATACGTATTTCATGGCGTATATCTCGCGGGATATTTTAAACAACACAAATTCTTTACGTGACAGGACAATCGTATATCACCGCGCTAGAGGGCATCGCGTGTGATGTCGCTCTCGCAAATGACGTGTTTCTAAGTCGTAGAGGTCGGCAGTGGGCAAGCAAATCCGGTGCTTTGATCAACAGAGTAATGCAAATGAACGAAACTTCGCACCCATCGCGTGCGACGAACCTGCGACTTACGATTGTCTTGGCCGTCTTTCATTAAACTTAATCGAGTGTTCGTATAGCGGTTAGCTTTTAATTGCATCGTATCAGTTGCAGAGTCCCGGGCCGATGCCACGATTCCAATGGGCTGGGCCTGTGCTGCTTTGAAAAAGTTTGCAAAAAAGACCTACATTGAAAAGGTACGCTCTTTTAGCCCCAAGCAGGGAGATTTTTCTTGCAGTAGTTTTCTATTGTGTAGGTTATTCTATAAGTTGTGTAATTTGACTTCGTTATATGTTAGCTTTTTTGAACAATTCGACCAGATGTCTCTCCCTTCTAGACATGGAAAGAAGAGAATCTATATGAGTTAATATGGACGATAATGTGTCAACGTCCAAATTTGAAAAAGTTCGTATTATTCTTGTTAGGTTTTTCGGTTTGCTCTAGCACGTCTCGTAAATTCGTTTCTGTGGTCAAATCAACATCGGCTATTAATTTAGGTTTATTTGTGATTTACTCGAGAAAGATTTTCACGATTATGGAGCGGCACGGTATTGGCGTCGTATGCAGCCTGCACTGATGCACAGGACAACTGTACAGAACAGGTAGGTAAGGGGTACTGCAGCAAGTTGAAAAGGGAGCTCCTCCGGCGCTAGTAACTATGGAGATGGGGCCTTCTAGGAAGATCCACGTCACCTAAATGAGCCCTTCAAGTTGGTTCACCATCTGCGGAGCCCTTTCCTTCTATTTTGGGCAAAAAAACCTCGTCTATCGCGGGATTAGTTTTACACAAAAAATTCTATAGATCTCCCGGCCACTCCTCAAGGATTTTGGCGATATTTCCCCTCTGTTGTTCAGATCGCTTTTAGGTCTTGCGAATGTTAAGAATCCACAATTCTAGAGAGTCGCCGACAAAGGGCAGCATTAATTTTTATCTGTATAATTCGCTATTCAGGAGAGTCGGCGACTGAGTGGGGTCGACCGAATCCGCCACTAGCGCTAGGTGTCAAAAATTTAGGTGAGGATCGATCAATGCGTGATTGGTTGATTCCCACCTAACTTTGCCTTCACTTTTCTATAATCTAGGATTCTCTAGCTCGGTACGCATACGTTCCTTTGTCGCTTACTTTTTGAAATCGCGGATTTCTTTTACATAAGCAGGAAGTTGGCACGCTCTCATATGAGGCTCCTGGTCCTCTTTTTATCAACTTGATTTTACTTGCTTCTTCCAATCATTTCAAACAATTTGTTCTTAAAGGCAGTTGGCACGATAAATCCCCAAGACGACTAGGATCAATACTCCTGGCAGGATAGAATTCCGCGACCCTGGGCAGGCGCTGCATAGCGGTTTCCCGAGGAAGGTGCCCTTATAAGGGCCCTATCAAGCCACAACTTTACGTCCCAAACGCCCGCCACGCCCGCCCGCCCACAAATGGACGACCGTTCCTGACGCTCGTATTCATTCATTTGCTAAGCAAATTATGAAGCGAAGGGATTGGTATGAAGCGGCCGTGATGCTGCATGCATACATGGGTACACATATGCAGCCGTATCTTCGGCGGTGATTGGTAAGATGCCTACGGGAAACTCGTCCGAAATCGATTTTCAAGTCACTGAGAACGGAGGCTTTTTCTTCGCAGGATTTTGACCGTTTCACTCCGTTCTTTCGCCACTATACACGTTTTAGGCTAAGTAGGAAACCATCGTGCCAACTGCCTTTAACTGACACTTTGCAGTTTTCAGAAATGAGATGTGTCGTGACCCTTTACTTCCAACAGAAGACTATTTGAATTTCCATAATGACGTCAAAGTGAGTCCTCGCATTTTTTTACTACTAGGGTGTTCTAGTGAACCTCGGGAACACACTGGTTTTTCTTTGTTCCAGAATATTGTATTTGTACGAACGGCAGCTGATTTGCATATGCTTAGCGAAGAACTGACTCGATTGAAAAACAAGGATCCACTCTGCAGAGTAATTGTTGGTCTTGATGCTGAATGGAGCGCATATGTTGCTAATAGCAGGTGCCAATTTGGTTCGATTTTTTTCCTTTTTACCGTTAGATGACTCGCTAGATTCCATTATCATTCATCGGGCACTTTCACAATCACTAGTATCTACACGGTGTGGCTCTAGGAACCACTATCATCGATGCTCTGTAATAAGATTTTGTGAATCCGGCTGTTTTTAGGGCGACTATCTTGCAGTTGTCACTTCGTGACCGTATATTCATCATCGATCTCGATAATCGCTCAGAGCTTCCCGCTAGTGCATTACGGGAATTTTTCGCAATGTTATTTCTTGACAAGTCCATTTTGAAATTGGGTGAGTTGTGTTGTTTTCATTTCAAGGTTCACCAGCGACCGTCAGCGTCCACCAGCGTTTCGAGCATACGCCAGGGCCAGCGACTAGGAAAGTATAAATATCGGTCTGGCAATCTACCAGCGTCCATCAGCGTGTCTACGGAATAGCGAAGAATGGGTAATGACAAGAGAATCGTAATTTGCTGCGCAGGCATGACGAGCGACGCTGCGCCGCGAGAGACGACTTCTCCTGCTAGCCATTCAAATTTGAATATCGAAGGGACGGGTAGGGTGCTCTGATAAGGAAGATCAAGTGTTTCTATGGAAATCGCCAAAAACATGTGAAATATGTGCGGAACTATGGAAAAAAACATACAACGGCTCTCGTGAGTGCCGCTGTTCCAGTCGAGAAGCTGGCGCACATTTCAAATTTCCCGCTCCCTTCGCCGCGTGATGTCCACATAGAAAATTTCCCCACTTGTCGCCGGACGGTGCCGCGCGCGACGGCGCTGCAACTTACGATTCTCTTGTCCGGCGCCCGGGAATTGTATGTGTAGATCGAGCAAACGCCAGTCCACTAGCGTGGCAGTGTTTTTGGGGGAACTTTTGAACTTGAGCAGAATTGCCCGCGAAAACGCTGCTGTACGCTGTGGAACCTAGATCGATACATATACTTCTGTAGTTCCTCGAGATGCTGGCGTGCGGTCGAAACGCGGGTGGACGCTGACGCAAACTATGAACGTAGCTTGACATATCCCGCCCCAACCTGTTTCGATGAACACTACGGGCATACGTGGGAACGCAGAACCAAAGAGACACAAGGAGGAATAGCAATAATAATAGATACATGACCCATTCAGATAACTATCCACGAAGACGCCTGTTTCTCGGAGCATTTCACGATCCAATAAAGACTGCATCTAAATAGAAGTAGTATTGTTCTCTGAACTGATTCACCAGCCGTGGAACTCCTCCCTCTTTAGACCGAAGTCCTCACCTCCACTGCAGAAATCCCAGTTCCATTTTGATCCTGATGAGCACAGATGGAGGATTGTGCTGCTGCTTGTTTTCCATCTAATGTAAGGGGTCAGGGCTTGCGAAATAGATGGTGGGTACTTCTTCGCTTTTACCCTATAAGGTTGCTTATTTGTTCGGTTTTTACCAACTCCATGATTTCCTCGCACTAGGGCCCCTTAAACGCCTTCCCCAAGGTTATAAGCGCCGGTATCAGCGCTGCTTGAAGAACCGAGGTCAAGCAGTTCGTACTCCATAAGTACTTGTTAGGTTTAAGATGTTCTTTTCGCGAGCACGTTTTCACTCTCATTCGTAGATCTTCGACGGGCTTCCAGAAAGAAGGCAGCATTTGTCAGCGTTTATAAGAGTTCTAATTTAATTTTTTCGGACGGTATTGCAGGGTTCCAGTTCAACGAAGATCTCGTGCAGATGCGAGCCGCGGTTCCGCACTGTCGTGCGTTATTCGAGCCAGAGAACGTTATCTGCGTTGGAAGGTTATTTGCAGATGTGAGTTAATCACGAGATGGCTTTTTTGTTTAATGTTCCTTAAAAAATAAGTTATTTTCTGTAGTGTATTTCTCGGAAAAATTCTGATTTTAGCTATTGGAGGCGAACAGAATAACATCATCGAAAGACTGGCGAGAGGAGATTTTCAAATAGTTAAAGTATAAACTCTGCCTCCCAGTCTATTTATACTGATAGATAGCGAGGCAACCCAGAGACGACACTCAGACCAGAGCATGAAACGAATATCGTGAGACTGGCTTAGCTTTGATTTTTTTTTTATCTTGAAAAAATCGCTATACTCCTCAACACGTAGCGGCTTAGGTGGTCACTCCGTCAGCGCTTTATCGAGCACACACCGAAATGATTTACCTTTTTTTGTAATTACAGGGGCCGGTACGCTTATCATGTTTTCAAGTTATTTTTAGATATTGCCGATGCCCCCCGAATAGCGCCACCAAAAGCCGCAAAGGCGAGTCAGTTTCTTACAGCGAACAAGTGAATCGCGGCCGTTTCGCTATGTGTAGTTGAACGAGTTTTTCGGGTTACGTACCATCTCTTCTTGACAATTACGAGCAAATGTTGCGCGTTGGATCGACTGGTCTTCGTTACGCATCTCAATCGGTCTGTTTTTGGTATCATTGATTTTAAAATCTCGTCTTGGCTATTGTGGATTATGTTAATTACTAAAAACAGAAGGCGATTCAGTCGGCGTTCGCTGCGATGATCGGAAGGCATTGCTGGTCCACGATATGTTGTGGCGTTTCCCGCATTGGGCGCTTCATGTGCTAGTGAATGGCTGCTGTCAATTACTAAAAGTCACAGAGTCTAACGAGATTAGTAGCATAGGTCGTGCTCTTGTTTTAGTTATTTGCTATTATACATGTCGCCCTTTGAATTTTCAAAGAGTGGAGAAGTTGAACTGAATAATTGGAAGAGTCTGGCTGATCCATCCGAGCTCGGCTTCTGAAAGTTGGTTCTTTCATCGATTTCAATTCGTTTCGAAGGTGGGAGGGGTTGCTTAACACTCATTCTTTTTTCTTCGCTCGTCGCCTAAATTAAGATGAAAATCTCGAAGACCAATTTTAACAACTGTTGGAAAGTGGCGGAAGCCAAATAGGGGGGAAGGCTTTTCTCACTTAGTATTATAGCTGGGGTGGTCGTCTGGATATTGGACGATTGGAACACGCTATCGCTGGATCGCTTGCTTCACTCGATCGGAGGCTAGCTGTTAGCCGCGAGGGCAGTGTGAGCGCCTAAGCGGACTGGGAGCGGGTTCTATGCGCGTGCGCTATGGAAAAAAGGTGAACGCCTAGTTTACTTCATGGTCACTCATTGGTCCCATGTTACTGTATCTCTAGCACTAAGGTTAACTTTTTCACTAACTTGGCATCACCTATAAATTCGTTCGGTCTGTTTGAATTCTGTTTTGTTTAAGTTTGTTGGTTCCTGTCCGGAATTCGTCCGACGAGCCAGAGTGTCGGGTCATAGGTGGGGATGGGTAGAGAAATTGGACATTAGAAATAAAAACGCACTTATTTTTCACTCTTATTGCGAAGAGTGGTTCGATCTGGGCCCGCCTAAAGTTTGGGTCTGATCGCACTAGAAGTGTTCATACATTGCTTCGATGAGCAGCTCAAGGTGAGGAAAAGTGGAATGAGGTTAGCAAGCAGTTGTCAAACTGTGTTAGACACATCCAAAATGAGCCGGGCGTACTCAAGGTGGGCGGCGCTTCTCACAAAAATCAGTAACACGAGGTTTCGAAAGAGGGTTCAAAAGTCTGCCCAAAAAGCTCCCAATGCCAGAATTGTAAATATACTGGCGAGTGTTGGGACACTCGCTCTAAGTGGCGTCGAGAAACGCCCGCCGCGCGAGTCGGCGGACGCTTGCGCCTTACTCGCAGTGATATCCATTTTAGAAGTTGTGGCTCCAGTTCGTTCAGAACACTCCAGAAACCGGAAAAGGGGATCAACGCTCCAGCGAAGGGCTGGGCGCATTGATTGAGGATGTGGGGCACAAACATGTGTGACTTGGGGCCTGCTCCTAGGTGGGCGGAGTCAGACAAAAGATCTGCAAAACGGTTTCAGAGCAGTCCAGACAACCTATACAGTCAACAGTCAACATGTAATCAGAGATGTGCAGGACCTCAACTTTGGATATGGGACACAAGGTTTGGATTTCTGGGCACAAATCTTCCAGTTGAGAGTGTGTCTGTGGTGTGTTGTAGCCCGCTCCCAGTGGGCGGAGCGCACGACGTACTTATTCTTACTGAGTTTTAGCGCGTATTCATGCCATACTCTTGACCACACGTATTTAGGATTTCCAGTCGGTTGATGCCAGCGCTCCTCCTCCTGTGCTACGGCCCAAGTTGGCCGGACGGGCACGGCTTCGCCACACATTCCTTCCCCAGCTATTACATCTGTGGCCTGCGCGCCATAATCGAAATAGTTCCAGAACACTCCAGACCACCGGAAAAAGTGGATTAAGGTCAGCAGACGGTGCGCCGGTGAGGATTGTGGCGGCACAAACATTGTGGGCGGGGCCTGCTCCGAGGTGGGCGGAGTCAGAACACAAAAAATCAAACGGTTTCAGAAGCCAACCAGCCACCTATCACACAGTTCAGAGACCGTCAACATGTAAGCAGAGATGTGCAGGACCTCAACTGTTGGATATATGGCAAGAGTTGAGTGTGTCTGTGGTGTGTTGTAACCCGCTCCCAGTGGGCGGAGCGCACGACGTACTTATTCTATAACTGAGTTCCAGCGGGTACCTTCTGTCATATCTCTTACCACGCGTCAAAAGGTTTAGCGATTCCAGTCGGCTGAATGCAACGCCTCTTCCTCCTCCTATGCTACGGCCTAAATTGCGCGGAGCGGAGGCAGGCCACACATATCCTTCCCCAGCTATTCTGTTTGCCAGCGCCGCATAAATCGGCGGACTTTAGTACCACTTCATACTCAGTAATAGTCAAAATAGCAGGGATGACGTATTTGTCGAGAAGCTTTAACTACGAGTACAAAATCCTGATATCAGTTGAGTCCTATAATGGAAAGGACGGTAATGGCGCGGGCAAAGTCCTGCCGCTCGCCCGGCAACAGCCGGCCGTATCCAGAAAAGAACGCGAGCACGGCGTCCAGCCGGCGAGCGACTACTGCCGTGATACTATAAAGTGCTGATTGTGCGTCACTAAGGTGTTTTTGTCATAGCCAACTATTGCGTGTTGATGAGGATATGGAAGTTGAAAGGGGATTTCTGCTGTAACATCTGATAGGTAGTGGTAAGTACTTATCAAGTGAGTTGCGAAAGCAGCGGGATTGTTGTGAATTTAGCAAAAATGATGTTAACTTATGAGTCTGTTATCGTGGAAGCGAACGGCTTGCGAATTACTTACAGCAGAGTCGTTCTTCGTAATGGGTGGATATCCGCCGTGTGATGCGACCGTTTTCACTTCCCTATTCTTCCTCCCGCACCGCTTATCACTGAATTACGAACGTCCTCTGTGTGACCCTCATCACTATATTTTACCTTTCATCACTAATCGAAAATTTCCGCCAAATAATTCTGCATCGTTAGAGACGGAGAGAGGAGGTGGACAAAGAAGAAACTAAAGAATGGGAAGTCCGTCCAATCTTACCATAGACAATAAAACTTTTTTTGAATGCGAGGACCTATGTAGATCGATGTAGTTTCTAAAAGGTTATCTTACAAATATAATACAAAACTGCAACCTCATTTCACAAGCAAACTTTATGACAGTGTAAAGTAGTTTGATAATGAGTGGCATTAATGGGTGGAAGCTTGGCGGGTGGAAGCGATAAGCGAGGAATCGCATACGCTCCAAAATGAGTCGTCAGCCAGTTGTTCAATCGTCGAATACTTATACTTTGAACTCACCACGACTTCGTCATTGACATATGCGATTGCTTCGCTATGCTTCACAGCTCACATATCACCCAATAGCCTCCACTCTACTTTACTGCATCATTACCTTGCTCTTATGACAGTTTGTCTGTTGAAATGCAGGCTGCAGTGCTACCTATATTTGTAAATGAGCCTTGATAGGCTATCGTATTCCCAGCGTCACTAATTCAAACGTTTCGCAATCGGTAGGATTTGGCTGACTTCCCTGGCTTGGTAAGCTAAGGCGGGTAGCCGCTAACTACGTGTGTAAATGGGAAAATCATATAATTGCTTCCAAAGCCACAGCACGATCAGCTTTCTCCCATGGCGATCCTTAATAGGACGGCGACCCCTTGAATGGTTCCTTAATATGTATAGCTACTAATTCTGATCAGGAATACTGTGGACCCCTATTAGGTATTTTCCGAGTATGCTTCCGAGCGAGCACCAGTTCCCGATCGATCTCTAGCCATTGCTAATACTTCGCCAATAGATTTACGGGCTCGAGACCATGGAGGCAATGCAGCAAATGCGCATTGAGCTGTATATGCTCAATTAAGTGGCTCCCTGTAGCGTAAATAGGTCGATACGCAATCTGTTACCGCGAATTATAGCAGAAGATTGCGGGTTCGAGTCCCGTCCGTGGTCACGTACTTTTTGGCCCACAACTTAGTCGTTTTTGTCAGCATCTTCTTGTCGATTAATAGCAATGTACCATCAGTATCGAGGTTTGTCAGAGTTTTCAATGAAGGCAATTGACATCACGCATAAGCGGTTCGTTCCACGTGTTTCGCTAATCTAAGTATCATTAGATGTCGATCTGTCTAGAACCATGAATTGAGTATTAAGGCGTGTTAGATCCCGATAGCTCATAATTGTAGTACAATGAAGACTGGTAATACGCTGGGATATCCCGCGTTGGGGTGACCGGCGTTCGAAAACGTCGGCGTCATGTCTCGACGTCATAAATCGCATTCTAGGGCACGTATTTAGTGAAACATAGGAAAGGGTCATTCGTGAGTATCAAAAGCTTAGAATCACTACTAATTACCCCTCGGAATCGCTTCCCGCGTTAAGGAGGTCCATGAGATGAGGTTAGGGTGGAGTGTGGTGTGCATATGCATTTAACGCAAGGAGTGTGTAAGATTGGAGGGCAAACTGACACGGTGGACCTGAGGAACAAGGTCACACACTGCTCAGAGTGTTCACTACTTCGCGATCCGTGATCGCGCTGTTCAAGGCGCGTCCTCTGTTCAGTTTTGTATTGCATTCGCTGCAGTTATGATCCGCTCTTAGGACATGCGTTTCAGACATAGTCGCGCTTGAACGCGAGTCGATTGTCTAGGGCGCCATTGATTGTGCGCTGAACCACTTGCGTTGCTGCGCTTGAATGGCGGCGTACAATTACAAGGCGCGCTCCGCACAGTGTTTACGACAGACTACGACTTCCTTCATGTTTCTTGCTCTTCGAGGTATTTTCAACTCCCCTTTTTCACCGTTTTCTCAATTTCTACTCTCGGTTTCTTAAACTCCTCTTTTCCCAATGGTTTAACATTGAATTTCAGATGGTAGTTTTTTGATGAAGAGGACTACTGGTGATAGATGATCCTAGTATACCCGTCCTTTAAAAAAGAAACTCATTCCGTCAAAACCTTCAAATTACTACATTAATCGAATGTCATAAGTGAAAAAGAGGAGATTAAAAGAAGATGTTAAATGTACCAAAAAGAAAGAACATAAGGGAAGCTGTGAGTTCTGGTACATTGGAGCGTGCTTGTTGACTGTAGGCGTGATTCAAGAGCAGCAATCCGCGTGATTATACGCGCGGTACCAAGTCTGAACGCTGCATTGCATTATGGCTTAAATCCGGCAATGCGACTGGGTACCTTTTCTTATGTTGCTGTTTAATTTTTTCCTATTCGAGTGGTACTTATGCCCAAATTTTGCGATTTCAGTTGCGATACGCAGCGATGGATGCCTACTGTTTGGTGTTGATATATGACGTATGCTGTCGATGGGCGCAGCGTTTGGACGTGTCGATAGATGAGATTTTGAGTCGGCAAGAACCGATTCGTGTCTCACCTCCGCTCCTTAGCGAAGAGTTTTAATTAGTTCCCTCCCTCCCACTGTCTCATGTTCATCCTCGTCTTAATTATGTTCTCAAATTAACGTCATCAGCGATATTGTCATCGTTTCACTTACTGAAATCATTCTCACAATTGCGTTACTCCTCGTCCTCGTTCAACTGTACTAGTAAGTCTAGCCGTTATCGTGTTGGCGTATAGAGAGTACTGGGAATTACAGAGAATTTGTGAGTGAAAATTATTAATAAATTTTACATAGTTATATGGTTTTGGAGGCTTTTCCGCGGTCATAACGTTGTTTAGGCGGGGGGGGGGGTGGGACGGACAAAAGAATCGCATTTTGCAGCGCCATCGACTATTGCTGTCATAGCTGACTACATGGAGCATCAAAAGCACCCTTTCCCGTCCCTTTAATATTCGAATTTGAATGACTAAGCAAAAAACTCGTCTGTCGCGGCGCGGCGTCGCGCGCAAGCCCGCTAGCGCGGCAAATTACGATTCTCTTGTCACATACCCGTTCAGGCGAGTGTGGTGTGGTGTGGCATGTGGCACCGCTCAGTGGCTGTGGCACCCCCCCCCCCCCGCGAAACGCACAGCAGGGCATGTCCTATCTTGAGAAAAGGTCTGTGAAATACCGCCTCATTGCCCCTGCGACCACCACCTCCTCCTACCACCAACATGGTACCACACGCCTTTCCGCCTTTCTTCTTCCTTAGCATTTCCCTGAATACTCCACCAACTTCCTACCACTTTTTTGGTTTTTTTAATTGTGCAGTTTTCCCACAAGCTGCCCTTGAGTGGCGGCGACGAAGGGGGGGCGGGGTTTAAGTGTTGAGGTAGAGATCGTCGCATGCGGGTCACCGAAGCGTAGCCGAAACGATCTCTGGTTTGGCGAGGGTCCGCATTCCTGTAAAAAGTTGTGGAAGTTTGGGCGCTGCTCTTTTGGCAGGACATTTGGAGCACTCTTTGTGCAGAAGTGGTGCTGACGTGATTCAGATAAAAGGACCATCCTTGAAAGTAGTCCATCCACTGCAGGACTCCTTACCCCTTGAGGTCTGGGAAAAGTCCTCTCTTCTTCCACGATAATTCTAGTTTGGCACAAGGATTCCTAAAGGCAAGTGCACGATGAATTGAAAAATGTATAGAGTCGCGTACGCATGCACGTTAATATTATGTCCCTTAGCAGGCATCTTTCCCAACCAGGGGCACCCTTATAGTGCCTAAGCGATATGCAAAATGCCGACCCAGACGCCCACCGCAACCGCCCGCCCACAAATGGCCGGGTCACACCGATGTTAGTGCTCTTATCGCACTTGTGAAGTTAGCATGTCGATATCGGACACTTCTTCAAACGGCAGATCGGACACTTTTCAAAACAAATAGGAGCACAACCAAATCGGACACTTTTCAAACCAAATCGGACACTTTTCAAATCAAATCGGACACACCCCTTACAATTAGGTGGTTGATAACTAGACCACACTAGGTACTGTTGCAAGCCCCGCCCACTTCTCTGCACTTCTTAGCGCGACAGGGTTTCCGACATGCCTTACATGGAATCTGCTCCCTCCGATCTTTTTTTTCGCTTTGTGGCCTTGCAAAACACCTTCAACTGAAGAAGATGATGATTGATCGCTGTCAGTCTGACTCCGCCCACTCTAAGGAAGTACGTAGTCTCTGGATTTTATATTTTTTTAGACCGTAGTTCTTTTCACATCCAATCTTCACAAAACGAATAACCATGCACAGCACACCAGGCCCCGCCCCTCTGACCCCGCCCACTTGTGTTTATCGCGGAATTTTGGTTTTTCTTCCGGATTTTCGCTTTTTTAGGCTTTAGCGATTGGCTCCGCCCACCAATGGAAGCTCCGCCCACTTTGGGGAAGCCCCGCCCACTTTTCGAAATGAGCAAATGGGCGGGCCCAGTGTACTGCGTATATGACGGTGTACGGCTCTCTCCGGTACGATAGAATAAAAAAAGGGAAACCGTCAAAAAAATGGAAACTTTGTTCTGAGCGACAGGGTTAAACAGCATCGTTGATGTATGAGGTGTAGTGTACGGTACGAACCCCCTGGCCGAGAGATGGGGTTGATCAGTACGACCCCACGCTCCCGCTTTCTCATACACCTAACTCCCAAATTTCCCAACTTTCCTGCAGTTTTTTCACCAACAGTTTTCCCGTAGGGGGGGATCCAACGCGACAAATTCCTCTCAAGAGGCACATACGACCCCCACCTCTCCCCAACGACCAAATACGTCCCTCCTCCCCAGAGAAAAAGTACGCCTCCTCTATGTGCTTCACACAACGATGCTGTACCCTGGCCGTAACTACCAAAGCGGTTATTGGCACGATGTCAACGGGGAACTCGTCCAAATGTTGTCCAACCTGCACTTTTTGTTTTCGGTTTTTCAACTTCGCTTTTTCGTCAGTTCCCCACTGTATAGCACCCCAGCTACTATGTTTGAGCGAGTACCTGATTATCGTGCCTTATGCCTACAAAAGCCCTCCTGCCTGACATCAGTGGGGCCGAAGTTTGCGTCAAGAATGGAGACTTTACCGTTTCGAGTTTGTTCCCTTCCCCTTCCTTGGCCAATGGGATTTTTCTGGGAAGTTGGAGGTAAGGAGAGGTGGGCAAGTTGACAAACTCAAAGTTTTATGTCGAAGAGGGGTCGTACTGATTGTTTGTGGGTGCTTTCCCTTATCCTTATCTCCCCCTACCTTTACTCTGATTGATTGAAGCTAAACACCTAAGGCTAAAATCTGCGAGACATCCTAGTCCGGCGCTGAATGTGTTGCCGCCTTGGTCAGGATTGAGATCGCGCAATCCGGTTTCGTCATAGATCCGTACCTTAAAGCGTGAGCATAAGAAGTAGATGAACTCAAAGTCGCATTGCGGTGAAAACATTTCAAGTTCATTGTCTGCATCTGTCGAGCCTATAAAAGCTGTTCGAGCGGCTTCATCGTGCTTACCGTCAATAGCCCACACCCTGATGGATCCTGACACGAAGATCAAGGTGGGTTTTCTGTCGACTACATATTCTTTCTCGGTATGCGGCATAGAAGCTACGGGAAGGGCACGCCATCGTTGTGGTAATCACAACGAGGGGTCGTATTTGACCGCGAGGGAGAGGGGGTCGTAATTGCCTTTGACAGGAATTTGCGGCGTTAGGCATTGTTCACACTCTGCGGTCCAACGCGGCGGTTCGGCGAAAAGCTTTCGATACATATCGACTGGCGGTTGGGCGAAAGGGTTTTGGTACGTATCGACGGGCGTTTCGCCAAACCGCGACGTTTTTCGCCTTCGACAAAACGCTAGCTCCACCGCGGCGGTTGGGCGGTTGGACGGTTGGGCGATTCTCCGATCGATGACTATTTATTGCTTTTCTCCCAACCGCCGGGTCGCAATCTGTGAACAATGCCTTAGAAAAAACTTCTCTCGGTTGCTGGCTTTTTGCGGTTTTTCCCGTTTCACTGGTTTTATATACCTCCTTCCCATCCCCCCCCTCCGCTCGACAGCAAAATCCTGGGGAAAACAGGAAATTTTCCGGGAAAAAACTGGAAAAAGTGGTAGGTGGGTTGGGAAAGTCTAGGAAAATGGTAGGTAAAATGGGAAGGGGGTCGTATCAGAACATGGAACTAAGGGGGTCGTATTTTTGAGGAATTTATCACAACGCGATGGCGTGCCCTGGTTACGGGGTAGGACTAGCTTTTAGAGCGCGAATCAGTTTTTGCCGTAGACAGCCTTTCCCGTTGTGGACGAGGTGAGTAATCACAAAAATGCTTAGTTCTGAGCATTACCCCTACCCTCCCCCCCCCCCTCCGGTCATGGGACATAACTTAGAGCGGGACTCGAACCCGCAGCTTAGGATAGGGCACAAAAGCCTTTTAAGTGGAAAGGAGAAGGAGGAGAAGAGGTCCAGGTAGCGCAACGTTTGGCGCATTCGCCCGGCAAGACCACAGCTTCACATGAATTAGCTTTGAATTTTAGAAATTTTTGCTCATGTTTTGTGTTCTTTGGACGAGATTTTCAGCTTTTTAGGCGTATCGCCTTGTTGGCTATGCAGCAGTGACATTTTCAACACTTACTATACTAACCGTTTGTATAACACTACCAGTCGTCTATAACTATGTGCATAGTGTTCGTCGTCAAATGGAAGGTGAAATGTTGGCATGCCAGGTAATATTCGGGCAAATTCCGAGGCGCTAAAGTGGTCAGGGAGGGGCAGTGGGGAGCGAGACTAGACCGCACCGTTTTCCAATTGTTCATGTCCTCTTATTGAGATGGTGGTTGCCATCTCCGACCTGCCTAAGCCTTGGAGGACGCAAACGAACAAGGAGTGTGTGTGGCCAACTCTTGCTCCCTTCCCCACCCCAACTACCTTGGCACCTATCAAATGAGCTCATGGACTACATTACCGGTTTTAGAAGAACGCCCGAACGCTGTGGGCTGAAGTGAACGCCCTGAAGGATGTTCCTATAATGCCTAATAGAACTGAACGTATTCCGAGAGAAGTTTACGGTGAAAGTGACGTCGAAGTGGGTTTCTAAATATGACTATCCTGACGCTCATGACGCGCGCGATCGCGGCTCTGCAAGAGCAGTTGCCGCCACGCGACCGCTCGCGCCCTTACCAACGCTGTAAACGATGTATTCATTCAGTGTCATCATATTCAGCCTCAGTGAGCTCAGCCTTTCAGGCGACCACCTTCGCAGAGATGGAAACTTACAGTGTCAGCGGCTGCGACGATTGCTGTCTCCCTGGAGCACAAGGTCCACAGGGTGCTCCAGGGAAGCCTGGGAAACCGGGTGCACCTGGAAAGCCTGGGTTCCCTGGGAAACCGGGTCGTCCCCCAACGCGACCATGTGCACCGATCACCCCACCACCGTGTCCTCCCTGTCCACAAGGCCCACCTGGCCCCAATGGACCACCAGGACCACCAGGTAACGCTGGGATGCCAGGTGAGCAGGGACCGAAAGGCTCCGATGGACCTCCTGGCGAACCAGGACTCGAAGGACGAGCTGGCATGATAGGAAATCCTGGCAATACGGGGCCAGTTGGTACTCCTGGAGAGCCAGGAATCATTGAGCAAGAAAAGCCCGGACCACCTGGAGAACCGGGGAAACCAGGAATGGAAGGTCCTCGAGGGCCAATTGGACCCCCTGGTAAGGACGGAAATCCGGGAACGCCGGGGATGCCAGGGCCAACTGGACCACCAGGGCAGCCGGGTGACGACGGCCAGAATGGGATGCCCGGGCGAGCAGGCATGCCCGGGAAGCCCGGAGAGAAAGGTATCTGCCCGAAGTATTGTGCCGAAGATGGCGGAGTTTTCTTCGAGGATGGCACAAGACGTTGAAGTTATGGTGTTTTTTGTAACGTTACTTCTGCAGAATAAACATTTTACGCAAATGTCTCAATTCATGTGCGTTGGGGGGGGGGACTACATGTATATGTATTTCAGCTACACAGTTCTCATACATTTGAGCGGAGGATTAGATATGATTTCTGTACAATATCGATTTTTCGAAATGCGCCATGCCTTCCCCTACCAATTGGAATTTCAGAAAAGTGTAAACATGTGTAGAGTATAAGTATCGATCAATCACTTCGGCCATCTGATGCTTTAGGATCCCTTTAGGAGCTAACATCAACGAGAGGACCATTTAAAGGCAGTAAGCTTGGTGACTGGAGGTGGGCGATTAGGGCCAACGTCATTGGTGGAAGGGCGTTTGGCCAAACCTCACTCTGCCTTTCCACCAATGACATTAGCAGCAACCCCGCCCCCTGTGGCAGCAACCGCCTGCCCCCGGCCATCGTGTCCACTGCATTTGAAAGAAGTGACCGTGGTCAAAGCAGAATTGAACCAGAAAGTGGGCACATGCTAGAGTAACCCTCCGCTATTGCAGTACAACTACATACTTTCTATGATATCAGAAAATGAATCTGGGGAGGGGGGGGAGGGGGTAGGAAATGTTATGGAAAATAGCAGATCAAATACTCTCGAAGCAGCGTGCAAAACGTGCAGCCTCGACCCATTCAAAAAAGGCGTGGTCAGGAAGTTTGAGTTGCGGCGATACGCAGGAAGTAGTGCGACGCATGCGGCGATTCCCAGGTAGTAGTTTTTGCCTACTACGGCACCTTTGCGACGAATCAGGTGCGGGTGCGAATGCCGCGCACGCAAAACCACTTGCGCGTTCTCCGTCTGCCTGAGGGGTTTTAGCATCGAATCCTTCAAAACGCAGAAATTGTTCGCGATTGTGCATAAATTACTTCCGTTCGTACCTGCGAACCACTGGAGAAGAGTTCCTGCATCGACCATCCCCCCCCCTTCCTCTGGCCACCTCCCTCGTAATCTTCGGTCGGTATAATGGCCCAGCTCACTACTTGAAAACAGGGCACGCCATCGCGTTGTGATCATTTCCTGAAAAATACGACCCCCTCCCCATGCTACCTACCACTTTCCTAGATTTTCCCAACTTCCTACCACTTTTTCCATTTTTTCCGAAAAATTTCCAGTTTTTCAGCCAAGAATTTTCCGTCGAGCGGGGGGAGTGGAGGGAGGAGAGGTCAGATACGACCCTCCCCCCATTGTGATCATCACACCGATAGCGTGCCCTGCTTGAAAAGGCGAAAACGCTCACATGATATCCTCGTTTGGCTTATACGGGGGATTTGAAAAAATTCCTTCTACAGAACTGGGATTGCTGGCGTTAAAATAATAGAGCTGAAGATCCGGGGTAGGTTAGCCATTTTACTTGTGGAAAAAGTGGTTTGAAAATTGGGTGTTTCCATGCGGAAGAAGCTGAATTAAATGTCCCATTCTCGGCAGAGTTTTCCCGGCATACGAATTCTAATCATTCTCCGGTTCTTACTGCTTGATTAATGTCGCTACCTAGGCGACACTGTGCTAGATAGGCTGAAGTGCGGGTGTGCCCGGCAAGAACACACCTGTCACGGCTCCGTACTCAGTCAGTAATTAACTTGACGAGAACTATGGCCTTGATAAATAATTCTCCCTGCTTGACAGACTGCTTGCTGTATGAATGAAAAGCTCCGATGAGTAACATGTGCTGAAAAGCTTTTGAAAATCTCTTATGGTTAGCACCGTCACGCCCCTTGAGGTCGAAACAAGGGAGTTTTTCAAATATTATTACAAGTTGCGTAATGACCAAAAGCAAGAAAAAAGCTGGAAAAAACTTTGCTCGAAGCAGCCCTATGTGAATAGAATCACATGACGAAGAGCCTTGTACGTGAATAAGGCCAAGAAAGGGCGTGGTCGGACGAGATGTCACATTCTGCTGCCGGCACTCTCTCCCTGTAACCTCACTCCTTCCATTTGAATTGGAGAGAACGTAGTAGCGGGACAACAGAACCCAAGAAGCCTTTGAAAGTGAAAATCACGTGTTGCGGTTGACAGAGGGCGGATCGTTAAGGGCGCGCAGTGGTGCTTTCCTCATTATTTTTGTACTGCGGAAGTACTCACATCCTCCATTGCTTGCAGGCAGGGCTATACATCCGAAAGAGGTGTCTGAACTCTTGCGACAAACAAAAGAGATCTGGTAAAGGAAGTTTCTCCAGTGCGGAGAATTCTGCCAAGACAGGGAGTATTCGCAACTCTGTGTGGGGCAGAGAACAAAATGAATCGGGAAAACGACTGCGGACATTTAGAGAGCAAACAAATCTCGTACCTGAAGGGGGATTTTAAGGCTGCTACTTTCACCGATTGAGAATAAACTCGCTGAGTTGTAACTTCTGGAAATGATTCATCAGATAATGGCCAATGATTTGACAATCTGGCCGTTCACTAACACAAGCTGCACTCAATGTTATCTCTTCTGCAATGCGAGTAGCTCTCCCATGACAGGGCCGAGGTCTGGAGACGGACCCGGGTATCACTTACCCTCCAGCTTCATTCCATGCATTCCTGACGACGGACATAATGCTACTTCAGCTGCGAACGCCATTAAGCTCACGCGTTGGCATGCATCAATCCCACTACTGTGGGGCAATCTGGCCATCAAATGCGCGGAGGTGAGTGGCAAGCTTGCTGTTTTGACGAGACTTAGACAGCCGCAAATGCAACCGCCCGGCGTTCGCTTCCAACATGTGTCACGTAATGAGTCCATTCGGAAGTCTGGGTAAAAGGGGCATGGGCTATCGATGACTGATTTCGAAGTGGTGAAAGTGATTGCTTCTAGATACAGATCGTGGTGTAAATATAAAGAGTTTACAAAGAGGTTCTTAGCCCATCTCAAAAGGTATAACAGTTACATTGAGAAGAAAATAGTTGAGTCTAGCAACAGCAACGACTTCTACAAATATTTGAACACCAAAATTCGGGAAAGGAGGTGCTTCGGCTGTCTGAGGGCTGGTAGCTCTTTCGCGTACACTGAACACGACAAGGCTAACATGTTAGCAGAACAGTTCGCGAAAACCTTTACAAAGGACGATGACACGGTTTCGAGTTTACCCAATTCTGGTGTGGAGTCGTCTTGCTCAATGGGTGACGTTCCGTGGTTTCTTGCAGAGGAGCTCTATGAGCAAATTCTTAAGTGGCCCAACTCTTCTTCTGTTACTCCTGATTTTATTCCGCTATCTTTCATCAAAAAAGTAGCTTGTTTCATTTGTGGACCTCTCGCATACATTTTTAATCAGTCACTTATGAGGGGCGAGGTTCCTAGGAGGTGGAAGCATTCGTTCATAACACCTATTTTAAAAAAGGAGCCATCATCTGATCCCGGTAATTACCGACCCGTTAGCATCACCTCTTTGTTCTGTAGGCTTTTTGAAAGACGCCTCAAGGAGCATGTCATCAAATATGCTCTTGAATGCGACTTAATACCGGCGAATCAACATGGCTTCACCCCAGGACGCTCTGTTGAGACGAATATGATTGAATGTCTCCATGATTGGACAGATGCCGTCGATAACGACCGTTGTTGTGATGTTATCTACTTTGACTTCGCCAAGGCTTTTGACCGGGTGTCGCATGTAAGGCTAATCCATAAACTTAAAGAATTGAAGTTTCATCCTATTCTTATTAATTGGATCACCGATTTTCTCAGGGACAGGACTTTCCAAGTTAGAGTTGGGGAGTGCTACTCTGTTAACAAAGAAGCTTATAGTGGTGGGCGTGCCCCAAGGTGGTGTTCTGTCACCAGTGCTATTTAACATTTTCACTGCGGAGATTCCCAGTCTGGTTTCGGGACTTGGTGTCTCGGTGAAGATTGTACGCAGATGATGTTAAAATTTTACAGAGGAATAACGTGGGCAATCGATTGTGATAGAACTCAGAGAAGCTATGCATCTGGCTTGCTGGTAACTGCGGCGAGAATTTGGCGCAACTTCCTCTTGCCCCGCCCGCATAAAACATTGTGTATGAGGATTTCGTCTAGTTCGAAAGCTCTTCCTTTCCCATACACCATATACGGTGAAGTCGTTTCTCCCGTCAACTCTGTCAGAGATCTTGGCTTCCGATATTCCAATACCCTCAATTTTTCTGAACATATCAAAAATCGATGTAACTCTGCTTTTCTGAGGACGGTTCATGTTTTCAAGGGTCTGTCTTCCACAAACAAGTCAGTCCTCTTGAAAGCATATAAGACTTACGTTCGCCCTTTGGTTGAGAGTGGGGCCACGGTGTTCTTCCCCGCCACTAGACGAGATATTTGTGCTTTAGAGAAAGTGCAAAACAATTTTACCCGCAAAATTCTTTTCGAGAACTAGAGCTTTGTATTCCAGCGGATCCCAAAAAGCCTCCGTCTAAGAAACAAAGTACTTCGAATCTCCTCTCTTGCAACATCGTCGTAATGACTTGCGCGATGTTTGCCATCGGTCTACAAAGCTTGTAATGAGCTCTTAATAAGTATAAGCCTTTTAATTTGCTCTCAAATACAGGACTCCGAACAGGGGTTCGGGGCGAGCAAACATCCTCTTAGCTTAGCCCAGAAACTTTAGGATCAGAGCACAAGCTTCACATTTAGGGCCAGCATAGTACTATACAAAAAAGTTACAAAGAATATGGCCATTCCCAGTTCGCTTCGACAGTTCAAGAAGCTTGCAGCTAGTCAGCTACTTAGTCATGAAACATCCTAGTTAATTGAGATTGACTCTTGCTTATCATGTCTCCTGTTTCCGGTTTTGATTGATCACTTCTTATCGCCTTGTTGTCAGATTTTGAATTAGCCGCCTTGTGAGTTTCTTTTATCACTTCGTAATTTGATTTCACTGAGCGATTTTTTCCGGAATGCTGATGTATCGTTCACCTTGCTTTGGACTTTTTGTTAGTTTCTCTCTATTTAATTGGTTTTTAGTTTGCTTTCTCACGTTTGCCTTTTTGGCAGCGTAATAAACATAAACATAAACATAAGAGCAAAAGCCGGGAAAGCATTGCTCTCAGCGATTCCGGCTTCTTTGATAATCCAGGCAATCCAGAGGCGCAGCCTTACATGAGGACAATCCACCCGCTCCGAATGAACAACAACAGCAACCCTCGTCCTGTCCAATTGGTCTGTTTGAGAGGACCACCAGGGCCATCCTACATATAATTGGTGGGGGCGGGGAGCGATAAGCTCTGATGATCGTCCTGAAGAATCAGAACTCTCTTGTGGTGCAGTCCACCTGTCCCACTGCACCAGGGGATTTCAAAAGTGCCGCATGTACATTTATTCCGAGTTCAGTTGCTCTGAGAACACTAGTACTTTAGTATCCAAGAGCAACTCTCTGACAGAGTAAACCGGTAAAAGAGGAAAAGAATAGGGATATGTGCACGTGGCGAGATGACAGAGTAACCTTGGTAACCGGCACTAGAAATGCTGCAATAACCACTACGTTATGTTGACTCGAGCGCACCATATTCAACCCAACTAGCGACCTGCATTGTGTAATTTTAAGCCCTAAATCTTATTCGCCTCACTGCACTTCCGCCACAACCTCTTGTTGGGCTATTCTGAACAGAACGCATGAAATTCGAGGGATACGTCGTCTATCTCAAGACTTTAGCAGCGACTTATGTATACACCACATGATTTCACCACTACTGACAATTTGTCCACCACAAATCTCAGCCCAACATGTTTTGTCACTCCTAAAGCTACTGGAGTAGCCTCCTTAGGGCTACAATTCACACTATTGATTGTCAGTGTATTGGTTGTATTGTTCTTCTTCTATCATGTTGGAGGTCATGAATGTTCCAAACTGGGATGAAAAGCTCATTACATTCGAATCTATCTCGTATTCTGAACCTTTGGACAGCTCTGCTAGTTATTCAGAACCTTCTACTACGCAAGAATCCTCCATGGTATGAGTTTACTTGAGGTCGAAGGTGATGTAGTAGCAAGTGGTTCCTTTTAACAAGACAGAGGTTGTATAGCATACCCCGTACCAGCTTAGCTTACACCAGCTGAGCTTTTTTACCTTTCCGGGACCACTTTTTCACATCAAATCAAACGAGGATTCGAATTCGCACCCAAACACGAACGGCGATGTTGGAACGCAAGACAGGCATGCGTATTTCAATGCCTGTAATACCGGAAATCTCCATCCAGAGAATGCATTTATGAGCTCTTCTCACGAGTTCAAGCTTAATTCGGAAGTGTGACAATAATCTGATGCAAAGAGGTTTTAGATTTTGGAGCAAGAACACCAGTTACAATGGTCGGCAGAAAATCCACACGAGAGCGCGGATCGTTTTGGTCCCCTGAAGAGAAGAAAAGATAGTATTTGACCCTGAGCTGAAGACTTCTCACCCAATTTCCCTGTTTCAACGGTGACGCTATATTCTATGGTTTATAAACGTGCATTAATATAGTATATCCGCACATAACTCCATCTCGTTCCCTCGAACCCGATAAAGTAGTTTTCCCGACAGCAGCTTTTTTTGAAAAAAAATAAGCGAAGCAGATTTTTGGGAAAAAACGAATGCGAACTGGGAGGAGGGAATGGGAGAAATTGGTGAAAGTGGTAATAATAATGGAATGGGAAAATGCGGATGATGGTGGAGGGGGGCAGGCCATAGGATGTAGTCCGGTGAGCGGGTACGTATTCGACTAGAATTATTCCAATCCAAGACAGGATTGATTTAGGTGAGCATATATTTCTTGCGCATTCATCACACTGATGCCGCAGAGGAGCTCGTTTAGCGATTTGACCTATCAGGAATTTGACCATATTGGACCTGCCCAAACAATGCCGGAATCGCCATTGTTTGTAATCCCCGTCATGAGGATATCTGGTGCCAAAAAGGCGGACCTACGTCAGCTATCTAGGGAACGGCCAGCCCAGTGAAGACGCCACTGATCTCGGCGGATCGTGCGCTTAGGTGCCGACCAGCTCTGGGCATGTGGTATGCTTCGTGATAAGAGATCGCTCTATATAAAGGGTGCGCGGTTAGTGGGCATAACTTGCCGAACTGAGCCATGCTGCTCTTAGGCTATCAACGAAAGGGAAGCTACGTGAACAAAGGAATGCCCCTTCTGGATGCGCCACGCACTGCCCACTATTTTACTCAGAGCGCACAACGGTGATATTGAATGCGATCTCGACTATGCAGTGACCCATTACGATATACAGTTGGGCAATTCGAATCCCTCGAAACAACTCTGAGTAAAACTGACTCGGATTTGAAGGGGGGGCCGAAATGAATCTATCGATTCAATACAGTTTTTAAGCATAAACAGAAAAACTAACAGAACCACTAAGTAATTGACTGCCGACGGCAAAAATAGCGGCGAATGTCGCTGGGGCTGCACTAAATAGCGCGGCACCTGCCAGTTTCTACCAACTGTAGCCGCCTATATTCTTCCACAACTGGGAAGGAAGGGCTAGCGTTACACAAAAACTAGCCACATGACATGCCTTATCACTCGCCGTGAACACGTCCGTGGCTCGGTACATGCGTAGCGTGCATCGAAAATGGGCTCACTCTGGAGCAAATGCCGCGCACGCGACGCCGCTCTCGCCGAGCAGTAGCAACTAACCCGAACCTCGTGACCTGCACCCTCTTTGTACACACGGTTTGCCAAGGTCCTTTAGGTGTTAGTTCCCGACTACGTGTCTGTTAGCGGCGGCACTTTCAACTGCATCACCTTCTCTCTAGCTTTTGAAAATGTTGACGTAAATAGGCTCAAATTGTTCATGTTCCTTTCAGGACAATGCATTTCTTGAGGACAATAGAGTTCCCGGAACACACACAGAGAGCACAGCGACGAGCAACTGCAGTAATCTTTTCAATGTTGAACAAATGCTAAACACAACTACGTACTTGGACATTTGGGTGAGACTTTTGATTTTGTAGTTTCAATAAAAGTCAGGGCCCCTGTAAGCGAGAGAGCATGTGAAGGGGCGTGGATAGGAACGCGGCCAGTGCAGATTTTCCCACCAATCATTCCGCGCTCAGAGCGGCAGTGATTAGTAGAGAAGGCTGCTCTGACTGAGCTTCGATCCACGCCCCCTCACGCGCCCTCTCGGCACGGATAATGCGCTGGGACATATCACGACGTCGCATGACGGTTAGGGTCAAGAAGGGAGGAGAGGAACTGCGGGTGAGTGAACCACTATCTAGGAATGCTTCAACTCCCTTTGTACAGAGGGGCTGGTTCACCCACGGTGACCTACGGGACTACCGACATGGATTCGAGGAGTGCGTGGCCGCGAAAAGTGCTTCTCTCTAGGCAAAATCCTCATCCCAGAGTAATTGAAAAGGCTGTGACAAAGAAAAACTCACTAAAAATTGAGAAAATCCATTTCCAGGGCTTTCGACTCAATGTATTTGAACTTATCCACATGTCCACGCTCATCTATATTGGAATATCCGTGTTATGGCTCATTTCTATTCTCCTGCTGTTGTTCACCATGCGATTCCGAGTTTTGGACATGGTTTTCACGAATGCGATGTTTCTCACGTTAGCGGCAACGTATGCCTTCATGCATGCGTTACTCGTTGTCGTACTACTTCATAATCAGGTACGCTTGAAAAATCAAATAATTAGACAGGCTTGTGTGCTAGCTAGGATACCTTCTGGGAACGGTTTTAAGATAAAAATCTACTAAAGTACATATGTCCTTTATGACGTTTATATATGCCCTTTATCCACATTACTGTCATTTATCACCTAACAGTAAGAACAATTAAAGGCAGCGCCCGCGTTCATTTGATGGTTCCACGCCCTTCTTAGATATCGTAGCTTTGTCGACAAGGGTGGAGGATGTACTAATTTCGCAGCTCAAAAATACGAGAGGATGGCGCCACCCGCTTGAAGAGGATGCCGCCCCGCCCACCTGGCTGCTACTGCTTTGGCTTAGCCTCTAAAGGCTGAGCCCCTTTCAAGGATAATCAGTTATGGAATCCCCCACAAAGGGATCGATACAGCGGAAGAACTTTATCCTTTACGCCCGCTACGTCTAGCTGTAGCGCGCTGATCTGGAGAGGACCGTCGTCCCTAAACGATCTGCTAAAGAACAAAGAGACGCAACCTCTCCCGAAAAAAAGACTTGCAGCCTCAATAGAACGCTTAGAAATGGGTAAAAAAAAAATGAAATTCTATTTATTTGCCCGTCACATCGTATCAGTAAGTTTCGCAGCCCAGACAAAGGCGTGGTCGCCGGGGCGGAAGATACCCCAAGATGCCTGGAGCAAATAGGAGCAGAGCTCTAATCTCCATCGGACCTCATAGTACACGGGACCAAAATAAAAAGTCATTTCAGTCACAGCCTAACTGAAGAAGGCTGTGGAATTCACGGTCACCGCCCCAGACAGCTGACACCTCCAAATCTCTGTATGGAGTAAAGCCATGGAACACGCGTACCTTGTAGACTGAGACTTCTCGGAGTGAGGGGAGGGAGACTGTCTAACATCGGAGGCGGCTGCGACAGACGTCGACTACGCGCCAGGACATCATCTTTACCTCCAGTCGCTCAAAGCGCGGTTGATGGTAGGACGCGCGAAGTTGTGTATGAAACCGATATTATATTCGTGGAGAGAGTGAAGCGCGGTGAGGCGGTGTCATCGAACTCAAACTCAGTGGAGAAAATCCCTGGGTTTCATGTGGTCGCTCTGGCACACTTCTGGGAACTTCGTACTGGCTACAGGATTGAGTGCCTCACAACGGAATCAAGAGAGGGCGGTGGGAAAAGAGGGCTCTCCCTTCTGGAAATGGGAAAGGGCGTTGAGTATCGAGAATTAAAGGAAATGGTATATCTAAGCAGGTCACCCGAAACTAAACTCCCTCAAGCGGTGGATGTTGAGGCGGAGGGGTTCAATAGGTGGTCTACGGGGTGGCGGAGAATCGACTATCAGCGTTAGCCTCGGCGCCACAGGGCCGGCGGTCCCGTGGCGAATCTCCGGATGGAGCGTCGTCCAGAAGCTGACGCGAGTGTCATACATAGTGCTGTATTAGGTTGTCCGGAAGAGTTCTGTCAGGCGTTTATGGGGGTGCTTTCAGTCTGAAACGATGAACTTTTTTGTATGCAGCTCATCGGATTTTAATGCGAAATAGGCCGCATTGTCGAATCAGCAACGACGCTTTGTCAATAGGTGACGCAGTTGAGAATCCATCAAAGGTAAATAAACTGGGTGGTCGAAACTCATCGAGAAATCGCCACTAAGGCTTTTTTGCCGTGGTGCCTGATTGAGTGAAGGTATTGTTCGCAGCAAAGGGAGTTTCTGAAGATGTATGTTAGAAAGAATCTGGTACGGGTTATGGCAAAAGGTCATGAAGAAGAGTGAGAAGGTTGAGGGTAGGAACTTCAACCCCCCCAATTGCTTTCAAGCATTTATGGAATAGTGATGTTGATCGAAAACATGTGGGCGGGCGGTTCGTCATGCGCATACATATTTTGTGTTTGATAAGTGTTGGCTGGCATCCTGACAAAATGTCGGGTTACAGATTCAGTCGATTTTCTGTCAGCATTAAGGGTTGCTGCTGTGGATGGTGTTTAGGTGCCTGGTGATCAAAAGCTATAATGAATCACAGGGGCCGCAGGCGGGGGAGGTGGCGGAGCGGGGCCGGAGGGGCAACGTGGGAGCGCGCCGAAGCCATGATCACCAAGCCGTTACCGGGTACAGACAGGTTCTTTGTTTGTGCGATGGTTCCTGCTTTGAAGAGATTGCTGCGGTGCTGTCGAAATAGCACCAACTGTCCCGTAAACGGATCGTCGGTTATCAAATACATGACCGGTCATTTGCCACATCACAGTGACAGATGTCGTCCAAAAACACGGTCGGTTTCTGCTGCGCAAAAAGGCAGTGTAAGGTAAGGAGGACCGTCTGAGACTTGCCGATTCGCTGCCGGTCACATCCGCGCAATTGTGGGACGAGCGCGGAGAGTGTGCCGTTTTTCAACACTTCCCGAATGGTGTTCCAGACATCTGAAAGACAGTGATTTGCCAAGGGCCGTAGCCTCGGGGGCGGAGGGTCGGGTCGCGGGCCGACGGAGGGTGTGGGATGGGTCAGCGCTCCAAGATCGTTCGGCCTAAAGACGTCCTCGCACATACTTGCGGTTTAGGATGACCGCTATGAGGGTTCAGGTCTTCGAGAGGGCTGACAATCTCCAGGAACGAAGATTTTTTGTTGACCGCATTGGAACGCGGAGGCACAGGGCAGTGCGTCTCGTAGCACTAGTGGGCCCCCATACCTGTTAAATTTTTTGGAGCTGTTTTGCGGAGGTGGCGGACTGAGCGCCAATTTCATAGTCAAGAAGAAAAAGCGTCTGCCGCAGTGGCTCTTTTTTATTTCAACAGTGCTCTGAAAAAGATTGAAAGAAAGGGTTATCAGCAAATGGGTGAAACGGCAGTTAGTATCCATACAAGATAGCCAAGAAATCCTCTACAGGAGTGCTACCTCGAGAAGGAGGCAGAATGAGTTTTTATCAGGCAGTGAAATGTACAAGAAATAGGTGGCAGTTTCCAAGACGCATAGAGGAAGCTTCTCCGGGACAACCTAAAGAAATATGCTCGTTGTAGGATGGTGATGGAAATGTTAAATGACAAGAAAGTTTTAATAGAAGTGTAACTTTATACGCGACCCGAATGTGCAGGAAGAAAAGTGGCCCTTTTTCGGCCCCCGGCCCCCTATATGCATCACCGCAATTCTGGCCTCTACACTGTTCGCAATTGTAACCAAAACACGACTGCCTAGCCTCTCACTTGAGGAACACTCCAAAAGTGTGACTGCTTGGCAGTCGGAGTTGTCACAGTGTCAATGAGCATAGGTGTGTTGAGGGTTTCATAAATCGAACGGTTGGTGCTAAATAGCAAGTAGGCGTCCGAAAGAGCAAAAAAAGCGTTAGAGTTGTTAGAGCTGGTCTAAATCAATGGACCTTTTAATTAATTGAGCTTGCGTGAAATTCAGCGCCAGAAAATTGAACGGAGAAGAATAGGCGCGCGAATAGAGGCGAGAAGATGGACGGACGGAGCGAGCACGAAATGACACCAAAGGCATCTGCTTGTCACGCACGTTCCAGGGTGGACACTGAGCATCAAAGTCCGCCTATGAGTTTTTCAAGTACTTGTGTCATGGCAAAACGATGGCGATTGTGATAGATGTTGCCGATCACGACTCATTCTAACGTAGTCTGTGGACTATAGCGTTATCGCTCGCTTAGGTGTGCTTGGTAGCAAGATATAGTTGTTTCTATAGCAACACAAATAGGTAAGCTCGGTTAAGGAGACAGACCTAAAGACAACACTGGCAGAGTTTACATCAAGCTAATTACATTCGAGAGGAGTCACCGTTGGAACGTGTACGTTATCCTAGCATGATTTCAGTTCGAAAACTGCAAAAGAACAAGAGAGGAAGGCGGGATGCTAGCTGCGAGGACAGGCCAGCCGCGTGTGCCTCGCGCTAGCAGCCGCCTTCTTCCGTTATCGCGTATCTCGTTGGCTCATGATGCCGTTTGGTGGGTCTATATGGCCGGACGTCATGTACAGAAAGGCGGAGTGGTCATATTAGAGGATTGGACATATCAGAAATTTCTCGTGCCTCCACGCTAAAGCACTTTCTACTGGACAGAGCATTCCTCTAGAAACGTGAAGTTTCTAGTCCCCTCGAACATGCCAATGCGATATATCCTCTTGAGAAGACAGCAAGCGTTACTCTCCAGCTTCGCTCGCAGCTTTCTAGCTGAGAGGAAAGCGTTTAATTTTTCTGCAGAAGGCGCGGGGAACACGACTGTCAAGCGTATTAATGCCTGCAGGTGTTTGTGATGCGCTATCCAAGGGAAGCCGTGGTAACCCTCATCGACATTGCCGCGCGCGCGGACGCCGTTTCGTATATGTGTTCTCTCATTGGGGCGCGCTATTTCAACAATCACCTTCTATTGCTGTTGCGGTCTACGTAGAAAGAGCCACAGTCTCCGCGATAAGAGTAAGTTCCGCGGCGATAGGACGTGCCATGATAGTTTCTGTTCATCTATGAAACAGTGGCTGATTAGCAATTACTCGAAAAAAAGCTAGAGGAGTTCTCGAGAACACCACAGACAAAATTGCTTTCTGACAGTCACATTGCCCTCTGGCCCTTGTGCAACCACTGACCCACGAATCGCTTCTTCGCAGCTTTCGGTAGTGAATATCGTTCGTTACGAAGGAAAGAATACGAGAAAACACCGACGACGTCCCGCAACTTCAGTTTCCTTTCGTCACATAAAAAAACTATGATTGTCACAACTTCGATATGACAATATTTCAACAGAGCATCATCGAAGTGCCGTCTAAGTGATAACCTCATCTCTACTCCCCTCCGCCCTGTCAGAAAAGTATGGCGGGTTGGAAGCGCTCTTTCCGACCTCATAGAATTCGGTATGATCTCCGGATTGCCATTAATTATCTATATCCTATGAGAGGATATTCTCCGCTTGCTTTTATCCCGTGCTTTTGTCGTTTTTTCGCAAGTGTGGTTATTCCGTCTCTTCCACACCATGTTCTCATACCAAAAGTTTTGCCATTGATTATCTAATTACCAGTAGTAACATCTTCATACCGATTACTTTAATCCTTATCCTGCATAAATGCCAGTGTTTTTGAGAAACTTAGCGAACCGAGTTGAGGATATCCCTGCTTGGGTTTAATAGTCATACATTACCGTCCCTTGAAACAGGTCCTTTTTCAAAATTCCCAGGGTGCAAAACGAAATTTGAGTTGATCTTACTTGTGGCGACGCGCGCAACTAAAAGGTTATTGATGCACTAGTAGATTGCAAGATGATCAGTGATACATTTAGAATATGTTGGCAATGAGTGATGCAGATTACGCCCAAACAAAGTACCACATTTCCATTGAAGAGCTATCCCGGGCGGTTGTGTAGCGGCCCTTAAAAAGTGGCGGCCACAGGGAAGTTAATTCAAACCAACGGTGCGCGCTAAGGAAGGTTATGCAACAGCGCGGGGAAGGTATTTAAAGGCAGCGGAAAGAGGTTACCTAGGCTTCGTTTTAAGGTACGTCTTGCTGTTATGCGTATTGTTGGCCATATGCCGTGTTGTGTGTCTACGGCCTGGACGTCATGTACAGAATGGCGGGAGGGGTCATATAGAGGATTGGACTATCAGAATTCTCCCTCCACGCTAGCACTTTCTACTGCCGAAAAGGGCATTCCTCTACAACTTCGGAACTTTCTACCTCGAACATGCGATATACCCTTCTTTGAGAAGACAGCAACATTAACCCTCCAGCTTCGCTTTCGCAAGCTTTCTACTAAGGAAAGCGAATTTTTCTGCAAATGCGGACCACGTCACACGTATTAATCCTGCAGTGTGTTGTTAAAGCACAGGTTTGATAGCTAACTAGTATTTTCAGTGCTTTTGCTGTTATGGAATCATGAGCCTGGTCAAGAAATTCAAAAGTGAGCCACAACGCTCAGCTCAGGACTATGCTATGCCCGATGTCACGCGTCACAGCCAATTACCATATAACGACGATCGTGTGCAAAGCTTCACGGCATTTTGAATACGACTTTCTATAAAAACGTAGAAAAAAAGGTGCGGGTCAGGAGATTCGGGTAGCGGCGAAATCGGCGTCGCGTGTGCGGCGACAAAGCGAGCCCATTATCCGGGAAACGCTACGCACGAGCTAGTTTCTGTATGCTACCGCTTGAGCTGTTTAGAAGACAAGATGTGACGATGCGCATGCATAGCATATGCATTAGCATGTGCATCAGGCAGCGTTCAGACTTTGCGACGGCAGCGCTTCGGTCGCGCGTTCGACGCGATCGATGCAGTTGAAAGCATGCGCATCGATCGCGTCGAACGCGCGACCGAAGCGCTGCCGTCGCGAAGTCTGAACGCGGCCCCACAGCCACAGTGAGATCGCGCTACCACCGCGCGCGGGAGCCTGGTTTTAGCGCGGCGTCGCGACCACGCATTCCTGTTCGTGCTTATGATTTTTCCTATGATTGTCGCTAAGATTCTACTTTTTCCCCATAGCTTTTTTTTTGAAATTCCCCTGCACTATTTCCTCCGATAAACCTCCTCGAGGAGATAGGGGTTATAGCGGAGTAGTTGAAACGGGAAAACCGAGAAAAGTCAGCAATTCAAGTCAGAGAAAAGTCGAACATTTTTTTTAGAGACAAGTACGATCCCCATCCCTCGCCTAGCGTCCCAATTGGGAATTCTCGCCCATCGTCATCCGATTTTCTCCTGAATTATTCCATTCGTGTAGCATGCTGTTTTCATAGCGGGAAGTGGCCCTATAATGTAAGTCAGTACACAGAACGGTCTCAAACATGTGACTCTCATTTATCGTCCCCAATCAACTCTGAGGGTCTGCTAACCTTTCAGGTATACAGCAGGTCACGTTCCTGGTGCAAAGCTCAGACCCGCATAGTTCAGGCGCTTCATTCCGCTTTAGCTGCACCGCCCTCCTTCCTAAGACGACTGGGAAGGGCGCAGGTGGCTTCACACTGCATTCGCATAACAATCACAGAGAGTGCCTTCTCTGTTATATAGAGACATGACCGAGGAGGGACTTTTTAATGTGACCGACAGATCGGAACAACGGTTTCTTATATGCTTATGTGGTCCACTTTGAAAACGCTAAAAAACTACAGCTTCGGTGAACAGCTTTCTTCTACTTTGCCTTTTGTGTCTATTTGCTAGAAATATAAGCGTGATGTGTATTTATGAGAACACGATTAGATAAGTTAATAGTATTTATATGTGGAAATGTTTAGAAATGAATAAAGGTGTTCGAAAATTTGAAATTTGATTAATCGGTGGGCAAATGAAGTGATCAGAGCCCCAGGAAACTTCCACAACTCTCTCATATCGCAGTCCGACAGAGCGGTGTTAGGAGATGTTGAAAAAACTCACTCGTGAGTTTCTACGATTGGGTGGTTTCTACCTGAGCCGGTCTCTACTGGTAGGAAACGCAATCGCAGATGTGGTCATTCCTAGGCTTCCCGACACCGTTTCGCTGGATTGCGACTATATCAACGATGTGTCCGTGGCTCTCCCCTCATCTAGATTCTCGCAGCCATAGGCGCTCTCGCAGCCGCGCCCTTTGCTGCCCACCGATATGGACTGCATGTAGAGTTTATATTAGGTTGGCTAATAAGTAATGGCCGTTTTTTCAATTGAAAAATTTGTTCGAAAAGTGAAAAGTTTTGCAAGCAAGTTATATATCATCTGATAGGAAACTTCTCGTAGTATAATAAGAATATCAAAAAAAAGCTTTGGTTGAGGATATATAGGTTGGAAAGAAAGTCCTGTCAGTGTTTTTTAGATAGCCTACAGTTTTTGATCTTCGGAGCTCGAACATGACGTAACATGCTAAGGTTGTAGAACATTCTCGAAGCTTTTCCACAAGAGGTATATCAAGGCTCCTGCTCTTCCCTGTGTTTATTTATGATGTCAGTTTCACTGGAGCAGCTTCGAGTGATCATCTTCTATGAGTGGCGCCGCGGCACTGGAGCGACGGCAGCGGCCCGTAACATCAACTGTGCATTGGGGAGGACACCACCACCGTCAGGACTGTCCACCGTTGGTTCGCTCGCTTCGCGAAAGGAGAGACGATCTTCGAAGACAAACCTCGTCTGGGACGCCCTCGCGGCGTAGAAGATTCCGCCGTTCTCGAACCTGTCAGAGAGGATCCAGAGGCTACCACGCGCAGTATTGCGACAAGGCTAGGGTGTAGCCATACAACAGCTCTAAGCCGCCTTCAGGCCCTTGGCTACAGAAAAGTCCTCACGCGATGGATACCTCATGCTCTAACAGATGGCACGCGGTATGCCAGGGTGAGCATCTGTCGATCCCTCCTTCTACACCGTAACCGGAAGGAGTTTCTGGAAGATATTGTGACTGGAGATGAAAGCTGGGTCCTCTATGATTCCAACCTACGTCGTGCCATGTGGCTCCCTCGAGGAGAAGACCCGCCTACGCAACCCAGATCGAACCTGCACTCCAAGAAGGTCCTCCTCTGCTGCTTCTGGGATTCGAAGGGCATGCTGCACCACGAGCTGCTTCCGCAAGGGCATACGGTTACCGCTACCGTTTACGCCGCCCAACTCCAGAAACTCGCGCAAGCTCTTCGAGAAAAGCGGCCGAGACGAGCTTCGGTGCACCTCCTCCATGATAACGCCAGACCACATGTGGCTAAAGAGACCCACCGCCAAATTGAGGAGCTAGGCTGGGAGACCGTTCCCCATCCACCATATTCTCCAGACCTAGCCCCCTCCGACTACTACTTGTTCCGCTCCCTCAAGGCTTTCCTAGGTAAGAAAACCTTCAGCGAATTTGATGGCATCAATCGAGAAGTTGCCTACTTCTTCGACTCGCAGCCTCCTCAGTTCTGGAGAAGAGGGGGAAAAAAAAAGGGATAGCTGAGTTTGGCCCATTAGGTGGAGCACTGTAGTGGCTAACAATGGCGATTATAATATTGATTAGTTTCCATTTCATGTTGAGTTAGAAAATAAAAAAGAAAAAAATCACAACAGTGACAGGACTTTTCTTTCCAACCTATATAGTTTTTGTGAATTTTTTAGTCGTTGAAGTTGGAAGTGAAGTCGGCGAAAATTAGCATCTTCGACAACTGCCTCTATTTAGAAATTTCATGCTAATAGTTGAAATTAATTGAATTTGAATTTGATATTCTAATACTACGAGAAGTTTGCTATTAAACGATGTTAAGCTTGCTTGCAAAACTTTTCACTTTTGAAACAAATTTTTCAATTGAAAAAAACGGCCATTACTTATTAGCCAACCTAATAGTATTAACCATCTTTTAACACAATATTGTATTGAGCTGACGGTGAATACCGGTCATATTTCCAAGATTAAGCTGAATTACTGGCCTTTTTGCGGCCTTTTCACTAGTGTTTCGGAACTCATGGATGCCACTCTTGCAAAATGCAGGTGACATGAGCTCAGGTTGTGAAACATTTTATGTCCATACAATGAGTTGATTTGGACACAACTTAACAACGCCCAGTTATAACAAACCGCTACTTGTCAGTGCCTTTCGGCTTACAGTTGTTTTTTTTCCCTCTAACATCCGAGAGTCTCGGATTCGTACGGCGACGCAACTACTGCAGCGCTCGAAGATAGCGAGTGCAGGCAGTCGAGTAAGAGGTGGCGGGTATGTCAACTCTTTAGGCTCTTTTATCGTGCATTCTGAGGCAGGCGATGTGGCGCAGTGTTGTAGCTGCTGACCCGCTCGCACGTGAGGCGCTGGAAGAGGGCTCCATGGGAGGTGCAATCCTCAGAGGTCAGTGTATAGTCTGTTCTCGACGTAGTCAGATTAGAGTGCTCAGGTTGTGAAGGCATTTTATGTTCCAGCACAATGAAGATAGTTGATTTGGGACACAAATTAACAATGTCCAGGCTTCATGGGTGCTGAGGGACGTCGTCCAGCTGCCGCGCGGCCAGCAACGCCCACCCATAACCAAACCGCTACTTGTCAGTGCCCTCTCGGCTACAGTTGTTCTCTACATCGAGAGTTCGGGATTTCGGTACCGACGCAACTACTGCACCTCGAAGATAGCGCGTGAGTAGTCAGAAGAGGTGCGGGTATGACAACTCTTTAGCTCCTTTATCGTGCATTCTGAGCAGCGAATGTGGCGCAGTGTTGTAGCTGCTGACCCACTCGCACGTGAGGCGCTGGAAGAGGGCTCCATGGGAGGTGCAATCCTCAGAGGTCAGTGTATAGTCTGTTCTCGAAGTAGTCCCGAACTAGAAAGGCTTTGCGTAACATGTCGTGGAAATATCTAATTTCTCACGACGCTTTTTTTTCACAAAAAGGTTCCTTCAAAAAAAGTTATGCCAATAAAGCTCAAAAACACACATGCGTTTTTCAGTTCACCCGCTGAGAACCCATAAACGATATATCCCGAGCCGGAAAAGATTCAAAATAAATTCGATTCGTTACAATTACAAGAAAACAAGTTTCCGTATATCCTGCTCCGAGGGAAGTCATTTTTATTAGTTCTTCGCATGCGCCTTATTTTCACCCAGATAAGACGCATGCGAAGAATAACCTGCTCATCATGCACAGTAGTAACATTAGGTGAAAGTTAAACTAACAGCGCTGGAAGAGGGTCCCATGGAAATCTTCGAACTTTTCTCTAAGAGGATCATAACACCAGCAATTCACACACTCGGATCATGTGCCTTGGGTAGTGGAGACTCTTCGGCACCATTTGCCGTTTACTGCCCCGATCATCCGAAATCATGCCCGTTTTCGACCGACTTTTTTCCCCATAGGAGATCTGGAGAAAGTAGACTACTGGGGTAGTTTGACCTCTTGAACATAAACATCACAACAACTGATTTTGCTGATCTCGAGTACATTGGGGCTCTTGCAACAGGCGAACTACTCAAGGTCACCAAAATCGCTAAATCGCTAAAAAGTCAACTGGAACAGTTTGACCTCCTGAACACGAGTATAACATCCGCCCGGCCCGAATCCTCCTGGCGCCAAGATAAGCTGGGTTACCAAATTCGCTGAAAATCTGTTCCCGCGGGTAGTTTGACCACCTGAACACGAATATCTCATGCACTGAGCCTGAAATCGCTTGGCGCTCGCACCAAAACACCCCAAATCACCAGATTCGCTGAAGACTAGTGCGTTGGGGCTGCTTGGCCTGCTGAGCACGAATATCACATCTGTATGGAGTGTCGACAATGTTAAAGATGGAGTAAAGGGGGTGCACAGATAGCGCAGCCTACTTCTGGTTGTCTGCATCCTTCCCCCAAAATAGTGGTCACTTTCTCTGCTGAGGCTGAGCCATAATAAAGGGCAAGATCACTAACAGGCAACCAAGAGTGCTGTTTTTCGTTACCGTTTCCATAACGGCAAAAAAAGCAGCACTCCTAGCACACCGCTCCGCACGAAAGCGACTAGAGTCTGTGCCGGAGCTGAAACAAACATGGGATGAGTGGCTTGTAAACTCGCCTATGGGTTAGGTTTCAGGCTGAAAGGATGTGATGATAGTGCTCGGGAGGTGAAACAACTCTCAGCAACTCGTTTTCAACAAATCTTGTGATTTGGGGTATTTTAGAGCTAGTGTCCGTGCCGCGGGCGACAGAAAGATTTGGGCCGAGCGGATGTGATATTCATGTTTCAGGAGGCCAGACTACCTCAGGAGGTAAGTTTTGCGCCAAGTCTGTCTACGGAGAAAAAAAGATCGGTCAAAGGCAAAGCCCGCGATCATTCGCCATCACAGATAGTGGATTAGGGGTTTGCATATAGACGACAAGGTGCTGAGTAACTCGATAGTGAAGAAAAAAGCAGAAAAAACATGCCAACTGCCCTAGATAGAACCCCATTTCGATCCCAGTTTGTGCGTGCCCAGTTAGCTCCATCTCCAACACTACGCCCTCATCCGCACAGCTGATTCCCGATAAGAACTCTACGACCGTACAAGTGACGATTTTCATGCTTTTTCGTCCTGCAGCTTTTTCACTGAAAGGCGGGCCTTGAAGGCGGAGTCTGGAGGCGGAGTCACTGGAAAAAAGGAGGCGTCACTGAACCTATATTGCGCTATAGCGCCCCTCCCTTACAATTTTTTGCCGCGAAACCGGTACAAGGTTGTTCGTCGCGGACCACTCTACCCTTCTATTTTCAACTTCGATACCTGATCGG
>MU912146.1:56011-72537 GCA_036418165.1 Cooperia oncophora | reverse complement strand
TTTGTTAGCGTCTTCTCGAGGGGTTCCTGACACAGTGTCGGAACAGCTAGAGTTGCCAAGACGCTTGATGGAGTTGGTTGTGAATTTAAGACTCGAGGAATGTTCATGCTACTGAAGACGATGATTGGGTCGAAACGTCAGGCCACTGACTGAACGGGTTTCAACGAACAACGTACTATGACTCGAAGCTACATAAATGCTCACAGCTAACAACTGACATTCCGAGGTCAAAAAGAGAGAAAGAGAGAAGCTGGGAAATTTCCCGTTGTGCTTCTGTTGCGGACCGTTCAGGCGAGGTAGAGGGCCCACCGGCTAGGTGTGCTCCTGGAACAAATCTTTTTGTCAATGTTATCGTTAGGCTTTTGGTGTCGTTGCATCACCTCCGTGCACCATGTATTCGCATTGCACGCCATGCGGTGGGTCGGTGTAACTTCTAGATAGGTGTTCGCAAGCAGATGCGCTCCTGCCATCAGAAAGTTCCAAAGGTGTGCTTTCATCTGATTCTTAATTATTATGTGGTTGTGAGCGGCCATCGTACTTCCTTTCATCGCTCGTTTTCCACTTTAACATGTACGGAGCGACGCCGTTTCCCAAAACTGCCGTTTATCGAACGGCGCGTTCGCGGCATGCGATTCAAGATTGAAATCTCCCATTGCCTATTTCAATGTAACATCCCCTCTCTCGGTTTTACTTTTGACATTTTTTATACATTCTTTCTTTCTCTAGACCAGTCTTCATGCAATTCTTGGTGGAACAAGTGGGTTTTCTGTACGATTGAGCTTAGAATTAGAATCGGACGGACAAGATTTTCAACAAAACTTACACATGTAAAATGATAATATACAAATTACACACTATATTAGTAATATACGAATTACACTACGAACATTTCTTTAGGTGTTTTCTTGTATTTTCTCCCAATTTACTCGAAATTTTCAAGGAATCTGATTTGGATGGCTAGTCATCCGAATGAACTTTGTCAACAATATCAACTCGCCCAAAAACAGTACATGTTGGTGGTAAGATTTCAATGTTATTTCGCATTATTATTATTTGTTACTATTATTATTATTATTATTATTATTGTTATATCTTTCAGTAAGAAAGGGGAAAGATCACAAGAATGCAAGCGAAGCAGAAGTTTCTCTCTGCTCCTAGGAATTCGCGGTACGCCCAAGGAAAAGTTCCTGCGTTCTTCCGAGAGTATTTATACCCCGACTGTTAGTGAAAAAAAGGGAAAAAACCGCCAAAAACGGGCGAAGAGGCGGCGTGCACTCCCGGGAGTACACGATTCGCCGAAAAAAAAGCCTGAAGTACGAGTTTTTGCGTGTACTGACGGGAGCATGTGTTGGGCTTGCAGCTTGCTCTGCCTTCCCTTGAGGTGTGTCTTGAGGTGTTCTTCGCAATAAGAACCATGACTACATTGTTTATCCAACGACTGACAGCATCTGATTCTCGCTGCTTTCCCCTCTTCTGCATGAGCGCTGTGCTTACGACCTCCCATGCTTCGCGGTGAAATGCCACTCATCCCCCCCCCCACAAAGTTATGATTTTCACAACGATGGTGTGCTTTGGGTGAAGGCTAGTTATACCTGCGCATTATCTACACTCGCGTGTTATTTCCTGATTCCGCTCCTGTTGCCGCACCGTCACTCACACCTAACACGCCTAACCATAGCTAGTCGCCCTACTAGACTGCGCTCTCACTTATGGTTGTTCGCGTTCGGTTGTCTTACTGCGTGTGAAGATGAAGCTGGCTGAGTATGAAAACATTTGGCACTCGGCCTAACTGCCCTTTTGCCTCACTTCCGCCAAAGAGGTGAGTGTGAAGTTTGACTCTGAAGCCGCATTGTAAATCTTTTTGCTCAGTAGAATAGGTCTCCTACTACTGCAAGTGTTTTAGCTTGGTTCGTCTGCTATCAGCTACAGCGGTACGTATCCGTTTTCACTGACAGTGATAAAGAAAAAGAACCCGTCAATGTGATATGCAATGGCGATCGATCGTTCGCAAAAGCATTTCAGTGGGCGGAACCTTATGAGGTTTTTCAACTGGTGAATATCCTTCGATAGGTGTAGACGGCTTGGCACCATTTCGTACCTTTGCGCGCTTTACGTAACCTTGAAAAGTTTCTCAGTATGTTGACTAGAGTTCACAAAGCCCACACACTCGCAGCGAACTAGCGCCCCTACTATCCGCAAATAATGTATCAAAGAAGCAGTGTTATAGGCGCTCTTCTTCCCGATGCACTACCACAGACTTCCGATATCTACGTGCTCAGTTATTCTGCTGTTCACCAGCCTTATTTTAGCAGCATTCGATCTTTTCATTGAATTCACTCTCCTGACATTCGAGAGAAAGCCGAACTGCGCTGCACTTGCCTGTTTTCTCAAACGCAACCACTCGCTGGCAGCATATTATTGGGCAACAAATATTTTGGTCAGAAGAGCTCGGTGTTTAAGCGCTGTTCAAGTTCTACGCGATCTATCACTTATTCAGATATTTAATCTTATAGCTGCTTTCCTAACAGCTTTGTTCATTGCCAAGCTACGACGTTCTCAGCGACGAATATCTCGAATTCGTGGAGCATGCCAAAGAGAATTAAACAATTTCAGACAGGTATATCCAAAAAGTGGTAGAAGTAGGCATTTCTAGGGTACAAATAGTTGCATTCAGGCTAATCGTATATGTGCTGGGATTCTACTTACTTCACTCGCCTTCGTTACATGCCCATGTGTAACCGTAAATATCGTAAACATTTTTGGCGGTACCATTTTCACGGATATTGGTCCTTTCTTCATTGCTTTCCTGCTGTGCAATGGTGAATACTGTATTACGAAATTGTAAAAACCGTCCAAACCAATAGTTTCTTTCAGGGACTTTCACTAACATTGTGCACCTTATGTTGAATCGAAGCATGCGAGAACAGGCGAAGACGTTCTTCAAAGGTGGACGCGTTGCTGCGACGGAGTCTGTAGCTCCTAAGGAATTGAATACTGTAACGGGATCAAGAGCTGTAGTGCTTCATATTTCATAGTTTGGCGTTTAATCCTGCAAAAGCAGAAATGAACTCGCTCAGTATTCCTCAAAACAGCCATTTTCGTGTTCATGAATATTCTACCAAACAGAGTGATTTATCCATTCGATTAGTGACTGCAAATATTATATTTCGGCATCCTTTCTTCCTTCAAACCTTTGAGGTTTTTTGAACGCTGTGCACCGTGTTCAATTACGTCTTCACAAACCGTCTAGGTAGGGTCGACGGATTTCAGGATTTAGGGTATTGACATGGAAAACTCAGGACCACCACCAGATCAGTGGCATCCGATATAACCAGAAGTATGCGAGTTTCGCTGTTCACGTACATCCTTTCAGTTTTATTCTCGAAGGCATATAAATGCCACTTGTGGCTTTCCCCGGGATTATGCATTCACAGGGGTGTTGGTGGGGCGCTACAGCATAGTATTTGTGATCTCATTGTTGGACTTTGGAAATTGGCATGAATTGCAAGGAGCGTTGCTTATACTTCAAGAGGTGTCAGGTAAAAGTGTTCAATTAATTGCTGCTCTTGAATCAGAGAGAATTTTTTATATGGATTATTGGTTACATGGATGATTCCAGTGGCTTCCTAATATTTGGTGATGTTTTTTTTCCTGAATGAAAATTTGTGTTAAAGACAATTTATACACTGCTCTCCGTGCAACCTGGTCCCTGTCATGCGCGAAGTGAATGGTTCCGCAGCAGCAGTAGCGTAGCCTGATACTTTCTTGGCTCAAGAGTGCACGAGAACGGGACTGGAAGGTAGGGTACCCGGATTCCGATCGCGCCAACTACATGTATACATAGCCAAACACGCCCCTTGTCTGTGCTCTCTCACTTTTGCTCGATTTCTGCCGCTGACTGCCTCTTTAGCTGCGGTATCTAACTGTTAGTACCAAGTGCTGTAACAATTGGTGAACCTTGAGGAATGTGAGTGTGGAGTTCTGAAAGGCCCTCAATATCACTACTCTTGGCTGTTTTGTTACGATAACTGCTGTTTAACGCCGCAGTACGCGTTCCGAATATTGTCACACAAGAATGCTGAGTTGTGGGCAAAATCGTACCCCAGGCGGAAGTCGAACCCGCGAAAAGCGTCCTGAAAGCGTGAGATGCCGGTTTGACTCCGCTTGGGGTACGATTTTGCCCACAACTCAGCATTCTTATGATAACTATCCTCGGCCTCATTTTAGCGCGTTCTTATATGCTGAAAATGCTACATTTGTATAGGTGCACATTGTTCTAGCATATGAGAAGGAGCGTCCTCAGTGAGTGATTTGACTTGCCTAGGTGTTTGTTCTCTCGATCTCTGCTAATTTTTAGGACATTAGAACTGATTGCTAAGGTGATAAAGACGGGAGCTTCAGCCACCAGCTAGTGCGGATTGATGGGGCTAATGAAGTAGCTCAAGCAGCTCACATTTTATGGAACCTATGGACCGCAGAAGCTGAGGTGATGTGGTGGCAAAGAGCCGCTCACCATGTACGCGGTCCGGAGGTTATAGCGGCTCCCGCTCAGGCCAGCCAAGCCTTCTACACTCCGAGTACGGTATAAGAACACTGACTTATGCTTCGCTTAACCTCGTTCTGCCATTGTGTAGACAATAGCGCACTCAATAAGCCACTAGGATCCTGAAGAAAGGGATTGTAATGACGAAGACTGACGAAGGCTCATGTTCAGCTCAGCTCTACAGAGGTGGGCGTTTTGACTTCGTGAATATGTGTCGATCCTGGCGACCTGGCTTCGATGAGGGGCGCGTGCAGACACAATCTTGTAGCCTCTGCTCCACCCAAAACAAATGACGCCCAATGATTGAGAAGCATACACTCCTCATTCCTGAGACGGAGTAGGCATAGCATTTGAACATGTCATAAAATGGGTCACTCGTGGGATGTATCGATTTGAGGCAAGTGATATGCTGTTCAATGTTAGAAAAGACATTACTATTACCACTGGCCCAAAGTGAAAATGTCCCACGAAAACCCCGCCACGTTCAATTCAAGTACGTAGCCACGCCTACTGCATATCAGGGATTTTGAGTGCACGACCTCTATATATTCACGTTCATTCGGCGTAGGTATACATGAGCTGAATAGGCAGCTTTCATACTCCGGTTGCAGCCTCCATCGCCGCTATTGCGATTGTCGGTATCGTTGATGGCTGAGCGTACCCCCACAGCCACTACCAGCACGGAGTGCTAATGGGGGCATTTATGTGGTTTTCTTCTTATTAGTTGATAGTGTCATCAAACCAATGATTTCTTTCAAAAAAGGAGGCGGACTTGAATTATGCAGCGACATGGGCGAAAAGCGTGAAAGCTTCAAGACAAGTATCTTATTGTATCTGCTCCGTTCTTCAAGCTCCCACATGTGATTAAAGAGTTTCCACTTTGTTAATGTTGCCCAAATGAATTTATGTGCTGCTACTGGCGCAGCTAGAGAAAAACATACAACCGTGGTCGAAACGCCGCCAGACAGCTGTTGGAATCCGATTCCTCACCCGCGGTATTCCCTGAAATTCTGATAACCACTTGTTCGGCCGCCGGTTTTTTTTTGCGAGAGAGCCAGTTAAAAAATTGTGTTGGCCCCGCACTGGCAGTCAGGGACTTCTTTCGATCACTCATCGATCGAGTGATGCAGAAGGAGAAGGATCGGTCGGAGGAACAATACAACTCAAAATTGCTTCACCTTATTTTGGAGAATGAATGCAATTTTTATTTTATTTCACTACCGTAGCTCGAGAGGTTCAAGATTGTTGATTGTTGTCAGAAGGGCATCGCATGTTCTATTAAGTTGTCCCAAAAAATCATGAGATTATCAAACTTTTGAGTCGAGTTCATTCCAGTGAGAAGCAATTTTGATTGAAAATACATTAATCTTCATCGACAACTTGTTGCCAACCACCAGGCAAAGAGTGGTTGCCTTGCTTCCAGAAGCCTTCTGGTTTCGTGAGGAGGACAGTTGGGTCATTTGAGGTACTTTCAAAAATCGTATTTTTTGCCTAGAAAGTAGCCGCTGAATGATTATTTCAAGATGACAAACAGAAAGAGCTAAGTCAGGGCTACAGAAGACTGTGGTGGAATTCCCCAGCTAAGCTTCGGGATCTCGAGCAGTGTCATTTTCCAAATGTGTGACCCTGAGCTGCGGTGAAGTATGCACACACTGCGGGGTGAGAGACCTAATGATGGAGATTTCTATCCTCCTTCTGCAGTTAATTACAGGAGGACTGGCTAGTTAGCACAGCGGTAAGGAAGAAACTTTCTGCCGTAACCATTAATGGTTCACCATAAGCACAGTACCACCTTCCTGCTATATTGATGGGATTGCACGATCGGTTCTGTCCGGTCTCCTGTAGGATCTAGCTTTTGGCGCTTCCAGAATCGGTTCACCCAGAGATCCCTACTCCTGATCAAGGGACGCAGCAATCCCAAATCCAAGGCAGGTGGCCTCCCTTAACGAGGTTTATCTCCCTGGTAGGAGTCACTGAAGCGAAAGCGGTCATTCCAACGCCGCACTGTGGAAGGTAGCGTAACGATCTAACTTAGAGCAAATGCCGCGTGTGGCTCCAACCAAACGTTCCACGGTGGCAACCGAGTCACGGAAACATCTAGAGACGATTATGGCAGCACTGTTGATAGCCCTTGGCTTGCCACAAAAAATGACTACAAAGTCGTGACAATGTCTCTCACTTGCACTTGAACCATCTTGTCTTATGCACCACACAGAGATCTACTCGTCTGTGCTCCAGCTCTGCCAGCTCGCATGAGTGTCTCGTCGAAGCGTTTCCAGCTATATGGAGTCATTGAACCAAAACGTCTGCCCATATTCTCTTGACAGATTCAAAATACTCCAAGCTTAAAGCGTCCCTGAATTTCTTGTGTCTCTAGGATGTTTGTTTTATATACGTGATATCTTGAAACGGTATAATATTTCCTAAACTTTGTAGTTTCCTGAACTTTGCTGTGTCTCTGGAATGTTCGTCGTAGCTCTAGGATATCTTGGAGCCTGGTATGATTTCCTGAATTTCACTGTATCTTCAGAATGTAGTGGATGGCTAGCACATGTCTCATTGTTGCACACTCCTGCCCACAACTAAGTGTTGAGTGAATAGCATATTCCAGGGGAATTGATAATTTCATTCTAATTAGGTAACTCAGGAAAAACAATAATACTAGTGGCAAGCGAATAGAATTTTTAGTAAGTCTATGAAAACAACAAGGCACGTTCACAGCATTAGTAGTTCTAGCTATGCGAAAGGAATTTTTCAACGAACCCTGCTCCATTGTTCACATCTGCAGTAACTGCACAATTAGAAGTTTTAAGGGATGAAAATAGATGTTCAAAAGAAAGAAACATGCACAAAACAACAAGAAAATAGCCATAAGCGGATAGAAGAAAAATTCATCTTCCGAACGAGGCGCCGATGATTCTCTCCTATGATTGCAGGACACTCTTAACGATTTTCTGCGAAAGGTATGCAGAAGCGCCCGCTCTTCCCTGGGTTTAATTACGATGTCAGTTTCACAGGAGCATCTTCGGGTCATCATCTTCTATCAGTGGCCCCGCGGCACTGGAGCCACGGCAGCTGTCCGCAACATCAACAGTGCATTGCGGAGGACACCACTACCATCAGGACTGTCTCCTGAAGGTTCGCTCGCTTTGCGAAAGGAGACACGATCTTCGAAAAGAAACGGGACGTCGGGACGCCCTCACGAAGTGGAAGACTCCACCGTTCTCGAAGCTGTCAGAGAGGATCCGACACTACCATCCGCAGTCTTGCGACAAGGCTCGCATGAACCTGACTGACAGTTGATAGCCTCCTGCAAGCCCGCGGCTATCAAGAAGTAATGGCTCGTTGGATCGCTCGTACTATGACAGATGGCACGTTGTGCTCGTGTCCTGTGTTATTTCAATCCGTAACGTGTGTCTCTCTCAAGGGGAAGACCTATTCTAGCAGGTTAAACCGTTAATGCATTCTGAGATGGTTCTCTGCGCTGCTTCTGGGACGCGAGTGGAATGTTGTACAACGGGATGTCGTACAACAACACAAGGTCTCCGCTTCCATTGGTGCCGCTCAGCTCCAGAAACACGTAGAAAAGGAAAATAACGGAGACTAGCTTCGGGGGACCTCACTCGTGATGACGCGATACCCCATACTGCTATGGGACCTACCAAATATTTGAGAAGCAAGGCTGGGAGACGGTACCCCCTCTCACGGTATTTCCCTGACAACTCCTACAACTGCTACCTGTTCCGCCCTCTTAGGGCTTTTAAGGATAAGAAAACTGTCAGCAAGTCCGAGAGGCCGCCGAGTTAATCGACTCGCAGCCTCTCCAGTTCAGGGAGAAGGGGAATTTACCTGCCTATTAGGTGGAGCACTGTAGTGGCTAACAATGACGAGTGTATTGTTGGTTAATTTCCATTGTATGTTGAGTTAGAAAATAAAAAAAAGCCACAACAGTGGTTAGACTTTCTTTCCAACCTAATATAAGCGCATTGCGTAATGGATTATGGGTGGGGTCCCATACAGGGTGATTGCCTTTTTTTTGCTTTTTTCTCAGCTGTCCAATTATTGAATTCCGTCACCTATATACAAACCTTTTAAATCCACTATCTGAGATTGCGAGTGAATAGGGTCCGTAAATACCAAATGACGTAGAATGCTTACAGTCCGCTACCATTCGCACGTAGTGAGTATTCTGTATCACCCGACAGGCACTTCGATGTGCCATATACCTCATGCATGATTCAAACCCTATATCTTCTGGATAATAAAATGAATGCCAGAGTTATGGTGCTACGAACCACCATCACAAATCCGATACTGATGACATAAAAATCTTATCGATTGCGATTCCATTGTACCCTTGAAAGAATTGAAAATTGCCCGCATTTTAACTCAATCCGGAAGGCGCTATAGTGAAAGATCCATCTGCGATGCACCACAACTACACCTCCAATACAACTAAGTGGTATCCGACTCCAGACATAACAGATTTAATTGGTTCCTACGGCATGACAAAGTTTTTCTCTAAGCGAGGAGCAGAACAGTCAACCAGAAAGTGAAAAAAAAACTTCGTTTGGGAGTCATCCAATCTTACCCCACGCCGTCTGCCTCGCTACGTCACACTTTGTGACATTGGTCACGATACCATCCTATCTGATGAACAAACCTGTGAATGAAAAAGGCTACCATGAGAAAGAGCTACATAACATGTGAGGAAGAATACGAGAGAACCTTCAGCTTCCGTTAGCTGATGATATTAATAAATAGTAATGTGGTACTTGTAGGAAGACCCTTGATAGTACCGCTTACATTATCGATCACATCTCTGCGGATTGAGCGTAAATAATTTTAATTCAAGAAAATACAGCAGAATTTTGCCACCAGGCTCATAGAATTCGGGCATTTAAAAAAAACGCGGAAGCGCTTGTGACCTGAATACTGTTTCTGACGAAGACTCTCTGTATTGCACAGTGATTTTGTTGCGACAACTGGTCGCGGTAGACTCTCATGATAATGTTGTATTACTGGTAACCAACAAATTCATGTTTTCCTTCAGGTCGTGAGGCAGTGAATAGCTTGTCGGATTCTGAGTTGTCATATGTGTCAACTCTGTCCTGCAAATCCTACATTGAGGTGGAAGGGTACTCCAACTTTTTATTACGACCTCCCGCATCGCACGAAAGATGCTCAGATATACGACTGGGCGACGGACCTAAATACGTGGGGAGCTCAGCAGTATGGATACCTTGATCCCCGCAATGCAGCAAGTAGTGAGCACAAGAACGAGCAGACAGCAGCAAAAAGAATGGGTTCTGGCTGGGAACAAGGAGAAGAAGGTTCACAGCCGAGAGAAAAAGAGTCAAGCGAACTATTAGGTTGTCCGGAAAGTTCTCAGCGTTTTGAGTGTTTCACTTTAAACGATCATAACTTTCTTAATACTCATCGGATTTAATCGAAATAAGCACCGTTCGAATCAGCACACTTTTGCCAATGTGACACCAGTCGATAAATCCCATCAAAGAAAAAACTGGGTGGTCGAGAATCCACGAAATCCACGAAGGCTTTTTTGCCTGGTCCTGATTGATGAAGTATTTTCCAGCAAGGAAGTTCTGAAAATGTTTGAAAAGGTGATAGTCGGTTGGCGAAAGGTCTGAAGAATATGGCGGTTGAGGTAGAACTTCAACCCCCAATTCGTTCAATTTATGGATAGTGATTTGTGAAACGTGTGGGCGGGCGTTGTCATGCAAAGGAATCGGACCCTTTCTTTTGATAAGTGTTGGCTGCATCTGACAAAATTTTCGGTACAATTCGTCGATTTCTTCACAGTAGGGTTCTGCTGTGATGGTTTGGCCTGGTGATAAAAAGTTATAGTGGATCACACCAGCCGATGACCACCACACTGTGACCATAATCTTTTTTTCGTGAGGATTCGGCTTTGGAAATTGCCTCGGTGGTTCGTCGGCATCCAACCACTGTCCGGAACGTCTCCTGTTATCATACATGATCCACTTTTCATCACAGGTGACAATTCGGTCCAAAAACGGGTCGTTTCTGTTGCGCAAAAGCAGTGAAGAAGAAACCTCGAGACGTGCCAATTTCCTGCCGGTCACTCGATTGTGGGGCACCCACTTGTCGAGTTTTTTCACCTTCCCAATGCGTTTCAGACCATCTGCAACAGTGGATTTGCCAACGCCTAGCTTTTCTGCAATCTCTCGAACTGTTCAAATCCTCGTCAGGTATTGCTTTAGGTCAAACGCTGCGAGTTCCTTAAGGCTGAAATCTCCAGAAAGAATGTTTGTCGAACCATTGTCGCACGGTGCTTTCTCCAACACTATTGGGCCCCCACACCTGGTTAATTTGTCGAGCTGTCTCGACTGCGGATTGACCCAATTTTAGTTGAAGAAAAATATCGTCCGAAGTTGCTCTTTTGACATGCTTCAAAAAGTCTTGGGAAAAGGGGGTTTATCAAGCAATGGTGAAACGGCAATTATACCATCAGATAGCGCAAAAAATTCTCTTCAGGATGTACTACTGACAAGGGAGAATGAGTTTTGAGACGCAAGGGAGAATGAGTTTTTAATCAGCAATGAATGTACAAAAAATAGTAACACAAAACGCTGAGAACTTTCCGGACAACCTAATATCGATTCAGCTTAAAAAATAGCCAGTGAGAACGGTACGAGCACTGCGGTGCGAGCATAACACAGAGCCCAGTGAGCAGTCTTTCTAATAGCAACACTAAGCGCCAATTTGTTTGCAGTATACTTACGACAGGTTGCGTTAAACGCCAAAACATCTTATTTGTTCGCTAGTGCCCACAACTTTGCTTTTCTACAGACGTTAGAGCTGAAGTGTACTGTTGTGTGGCATCGGACTTCCAGTTGATCGATGGTACCGTTCAAGGGGAAGTTCCATGTCACACAGCAGCACAGCTTCCATGCATCGTTTTCAACGGACTCTGTTGACGATGATACAGTGGAAATGTGAGCCACTCTAGAAAAATAATGATTTCATCTCTAACCAGAAAAAAAAGAGTAGACTTGGATGAGCCTATTTTTGATATCTCTTCTCCCCCTTTCAAGTCATTTTGTCACTAGTATCTCTTAGAAGCAGTTCGTCGGGGTTTGTCGCAGGCTCCTCCTCTCAAGGAGAGAGGCGGATTCAATGCCAACGCCGCGCGTACTTAGTGCGCTTATCGCTCACTTTCACGTCGCGAAGGCAGTGCAAGCCCTGTTGTTACGAATCCCTGCATCTTATACATGCGAGGGGGGGGGTCACTCAGCTTATCATGAAACCTGGATTTATTTCCTTTGTTTCGAGCTCTCAGCACTTGAAAGGTGCCGTTATCAAAGGAATGAACGCCTGTGCAAATTGTACTCGACTGTAAGTAATCGATGCTCTCTGATACGTCCAAGACCGTGATGTCATTGAGAAACGTAACCGTTAATATCTGATTTTCCATCAGGAGGTACTGTTGAGCGCGTCGCAGCCATTTGCCTTAACTATGTAGATTCTAGCTGCTTTCATACTGACACTCATATAGTAACCGCTTCTTTATCGTATTGGAACAGTACAATTACGAGGGAGGGCATTACGAGGGCATTACGGTGCAGCTCTTTCGAATGTATTCGAACTTATATGGCCTAGGTCGCTGATTTTCCACTCTGATTTCTGGCAGTCAAGAAAACCATACTTCTGCATCCGTGATGGGACTTATGGGAGTCGCTCGCATTTGACATTTCTCCCTCTCACTCTTTTCACTTCGTAGCTCGTTCTTTCAGATGTTTGAAAGAGGACGAACTACCCCTTGATTATCATTGCCTTGCACTTTAAGTTAAAAGGAGATGTCTCGGAATTATTGCTTTCCTGGGGACTCTTTGAATTACCTTCTTGTACAGGAGTTTGGCAGTTAGGCAGAAGTTTATTAACTTAAAACAAGTGAAGTTAAGTTTCAGCTGCTGAGTCTGAAGCGCAGCGAATTATGGTATTCTTCTGATGGTTTCAGATGAAACGAACCATATATTTCTTACTAGTCGATGTTGTTGTCTTGTTATTCCAGATCACGACAATACTTTGCAGCATTTTATTTCTCGTGGTGTTTAGAAGGTATGTATTAAATTGGCGGGAAAGTTCTGTCACACGTTTTGGACTTTTTCGAACTCAAAGTACTTGCCCATTACCTGAAGACCTGCTGAAGTGGGGTATCCAGTAAGTGTGAGCACTTATACAACAAGAATTGATCTTTCTATTAGTACCACTCGCTTGACTCCTGCTTCTTCTTCTTCTGCAATATGGACAAGAATGTTATCCGCTACCATCGGCACCGACCCCTCCAAGCGCTTCCTCAAACTCTTTCTTCCACCACGCCAGCATGATAGCTGCAGATGCCAAAATAATGGAGCTGAATAAGGACGATGCCCTCAATTATCGGACAACCTTCCACGACGCTAATGCTTCAAAGCGGGAGCCTACAGTTTTGATGACGAAGTGAGTTTTGGGTTACCTGTGAACTCAGATTGAGGGAGCTGCGGGTCGTGAAAGTGCTGGATGAAGGAAGCTGCCTCCTCGGTCAATGGTACGCAAAGCAGTTTCGTGATCTAAAGCGTACCGTCGATTAGAGGGAAAAATTTAACCGAGTAGTTCGCCGCCCAACATGGTGGTGCAGCGCACTCCGTCCAGAAAGGTTCTGAGCCGTACCTCATGCAATAGAGCTGGATGGCTCTCCCCTTGCATGTGTAGCACAGACATTGCTCCTTCTAACTGCAAGTTGCCTCCCGTACTCAATCGTTATGTGGACGAGAAAACCTCCGATAACCCGAGTTCAAGTCAAGATTGAGATGATGTCCAACTTTTATCGCGCCTCCCTGCATTGTGAAGCGATGGCATCCATGAGGTGCTCAAAACTGGCAAGGACCCCGCAGTAACATTGCTGTACAATTTTGATCTTACACGCCTCTCTATAAAAAGAAAGCCTAATTTGAAAAATGTGCAGAACTTTCCCGCCAAGCCTTATAGTTCCAAGATGGGATTGCTAGACATGTGATCAGAAGACAAGCTCCAAAATGACAACAACATTTTCAAATGTTTAATAAGTCACTTTATTCAGAGTGACGAAGAAGAAAAAGTACACTTGCTCACGACTTCTGGTTTTTCTGGCGATTACAGATTTGCTGAGCGCTGTAACTAGTAAGTTTCGAAGGTTATAGAAACGCTTACGAAATGTAAGTGTTGAGCGTGCTAGGAAACTAACATCATTTTTACAGCTATTCCGTACTCAGTCTACCTTGTGGCGAATTGGAATCCTAGGTCTATTGATCTGAATCCATACTATGTTGCAATTCTCGGCGCACCTGCTCCATTTTTCCTAAAAGTGCATTTGGTTCTGACAATTTCCGCTGCTTTTGAGCGAACGTTGGTAAGAACTAAACATACTGGGGCACAGCTCAGACAGTGCATTTTGAAACCCTTGTCAGCATACCGGGTAATATTGTAATGTTTTGTGTTTCTCGTGTAGCTCCGAAACGGTACCAGCTCTACAGCACGGCATTTCTTTGATGGTTATCAGTGTTGACGACACCGAAGGAATAATTTTGCTAGAAGATGAAGTGGCTTTTCCCTCAATATTCTGGCAAGAACTCATCCGGGTCTGAATCGGAAAGGTCGAGATGTGCACGAGTAGCTTCCTTCACGCCAAGTTCCCATATATACCATTTTCACTTTAAATCGGACACTTTTCAAATAAATCAAATCGGACACTTTTCAAACCAAATCGGACACTTTTCAAATCAAATCGGACACTTTTCAAATCAAATCGGACACACCCCTTACAATGGGCAGTTGAGAACTAGACCACACTAGGTACTGCTGCAAGCCCCGCCCCAACACCCCCGCCCACTTCTTAGCGCGGCCGTGGTTTTCCAAATGTTTTATGAATTCTGCTTCTTCGAATTTTTTTCACTTTTGCTACTTGACACACACATTTAACTGAATAGGTTTGCTACCGACACATACAGGGGGGCCAAAAAAAAGTCACTTTGCCTCATTGACTTTCGAGGCGCTATAAATTACACTTTATCAAATTCTGATCGGACATTTTTACTACCATATTGAAGAGCATATTAAGTACTATCACGACACTCCGCCACAGCCTTCTGGACGAACGCCATCGAGAGATTCTGGCACGCGACCGCGATGTGGTACCTGAGATCAGCGGGGTAGTCGATTTCTCCGCCACCGTAGACCACCCTCTTGAAGTCCGCCCGAACTAGGTAATTGAGTGGGTTCAGGTCAGGGGACATACTTCAATATTACATCTTCTTCAGGTACGAAACGCCCTTCCATTCGAAGTAGGCGGGAGTTTTTCCAAAACCCTTTGATTCCATGTGGTGGCACCCAAACCTGTAGCAGCACAAGGTCTCCAAGAAGGTACGGGCGACCACATGTAGGGAGGATATTCTTCTCGAGTTACTTGATGTAACCGCCAGCGCTCACCGGGGTCTACAAAGAAAATATCGGTCTTCCCCTTTCCAGGTACCCCGGTCCATACCATCAACTCGCGCCTCGGCGAATACGGTGAAGATGATGTCCTAGACCGTAGCGAAGTTGACGAAGCTGCTCGATGTGGGAGGTCTTGCAGATCAAGAGTACTGACCTCCAGGTAGCTGTGGATGACTTCATTCAAGAAGTTTCGCAGCTGTTTGGAGGCGACGTGAATTCCAAAGGTGTTCTCCAGTCAGGCCGCGACTGGAGATGACTTCATATTTTGGCGTACATGAAGGCGATTGGCGGCAGCCTGCTCCAGCTTATAGAGGAAGATCTTGGGTATCTTCCACTCTGGTACTCATATCCACTTCCCCTGTCTGGGCTGCGAAAACTTCGTTGATATGTGGCTCGGCCGAAATGACTTTTTTTTGGCCCCCTGTATATGATTGCACCCACTTCACAATGAAGTGACGTAAGTTCTGAATTTTTATAACTTTTTTCGACGTCGTTTTTTCACATTCAATCTTCACAAAACGAATATAGCCATGCATTCCACACACCAGCACCCTAATCCTCGCCCCTCGCGGAGTTTCGATTATTCTTCCGAATTTTCACTTTTTAGGCTGTGACAAGCGGCCCCGCCCACTAATGGAAGCTCCGCCCACTTTGTAGAAGCCCCGCCCACTTTTCAAAAATGGCAGATCGGCGAGCTAGTGTTGGTCTTTCTCTTTTTTTACATTCTGGCTGGAGAGGCCATAACCTATTATATCCTTTCCTGGCCTATTACCTTACTGCTTCGAAAACACATGTTCCTTGAGTGGTGCCTTGTTTGATTGAATCTATCCCGGTCTAAATTTACTGCCTGGTGCTCAGACAACGACATCAACACACACGAAATTGATAAGCTTTCAGGGCCTATCGTTTGCCACAGAGAGGCACGACTTCAATCCACAAAGCTGGTTTAAGAAGGAGATTCGGTGAAAGTAGGCTTTAACCCATTGCGTACCGCGTGCTGCACCATGTGCAGCACGCTCGTTTGCCTCTGTATGGCCGCGTGCTGCACATGGTGAAGCACGCGGCCATACAGACGCTTCTTTTGAACCTAGGGATTGTTAGATGATTGAAAAAAGTCGGTATATTCCTGGAGTCTCCTGGGACAAAATAGATGTGGGCGAATTTGGGGGACTGAACAAGAGCTGAGTTACTGAAATTTTACGAGTTACTGAAATTTTACTGTGATGTTCTTTGTTTAAATCTCATTTATCAATAAAACGGAATAATGCTTATAAGAGGACCGAAAATTTGTGAAAAGCTGTGAGTGGATGATTTCCGAGCACATTGCGTCACTTATTCAACTCTTCTTAATTTCAGCAAACTTTTTGGCGAGTTTCTGCATTTTTTCGTCTCATCACTTTTAGCAAGTAACAATATTGAATCCCGTTTGGCATATATCTACATTTTAGGTTGTTGCATAAGTTCTTATACACGTGTTTGATTCTCTCCT
>MU912146.1:4151-55466 GCA_036418165.1 Cooperia oncophora | reverse complement strand
GTATAATGTACACGTCAAGCCCACGTGATGACGTAATACCAAGACCCATGCCTTGAGGAAACTCACTATTAGGTTGTTGCATAAGTTCTTATACACGTGTTTGATTCTCTCCTATTTCGTTCGCATGGATGTTGGTATTACGTCATCACGTGGGCTTGACGTGTACATTATACTCTTTCATCACACTAGCTATCACTCACCGAGCTTGCATTTGCAGTACACAATGTCGCACAATTTGCACTGTGACAAAACGTACCTGCGCCACTGTTTGGTTTTGCTGCACGATTTCGGCTGGAATGCAAAGGAAGCCCATACCAAGCTGGTGGATACATACAATGAGGAAGTCATCTCTTACATGACATGCAAGAATTGGTTCGCCAAATTCAAGAAAGGAGACTTTTCTCTCGAAGATGCTCCGAGGTCGGGTCGGCCGATTTAGTTGGATTTGGAAGTACTACGTTCCACCGTGGAGGAGAACCCGTACCTCACCACCAGAGAAATGGCGATCATGCCTAGCCATGATCATTCGACGGTTGCACGTGGACTAGAAAAGCTCGACAAGGTAGCAAAGCTTGGTCGATGGGTCCCACATGAACTGTCCGCTTATGACCTCTCGAGGAGGATGACCATTTGCACTTCTCTCCTCACTTTCCAAAAGAGGCCTCTTTCTCAACTCGATGATCACTGGAGATGAGAAGTGGGTCCTCTACGATAACCCTGTGAGGAAGCGGCAGTGGGTCGACAAAGAAGAGCCAGAAGCCACCCCAAAGGCCGACCTTCACCTCAAAGAGGTTCTCCTATCCTGTTGGTGGTCCAGAGGAGGCATGGAGTACTGGGAGCTGCTGGAGAAGGGACAGACGATTGACGCTTCCACATACGTGACCCAGCTGAAATTGAAAGATCACTTACTCGTGAAAGGAATGCGCAAATCTACTTCCACCATGACAACGCCCGACCTCACTGCAAAGGCGACCCAGGCCGAGCTGCAGAACTACGGATGGCTGATGGTCGCCCACCCTCCCTGCAGTCCTAACCTCGCTCCTTTTGATTACTGGCTGTTCAGCCACCTGCAACGCTATATGGACGGAGAAAAGTTCGAAACAAAGGATCAGGTCAGAAAGGCGCTCTCGACGACTCTTCAAGTCCAGCCTCCGTCGTTCTGGAAGGATGGAATCGACAAGCTGCCTGAGCGCTGGCGTCGAGTAGTGAATGATGTGGTGCATACCTCTAATCTCCAGGCTCTTTCGTTTTGAGATATTTACAAAAAAGTCGTATGTAAGAACTTATGCAGCAACCTAATATAAACGCGATGCATAATACAACGTGTGTAAAATATTTTTATATTATTCGAACAAAATAAAAATCTCATGTGTTTATGCTCGGCGCGCCGCAAGTCACATTGACAAAACGGCGTTTGCTACAGGAGCTGGTTAGCGCGAAAACGCCGCGGTACGCAATGGGTTAAACGCAATCGCACCAAAGAGTTAACTGGTTCCACGCAACTGGTCTTTGCCGCCCAGAAAGTTTATGTTAGGGTCCTGATAGGTACAACCACTACTGGAGTGAATCCTGAAGGGAGATTCAAGGAAACCAGGGGAACTTTCTTGATCAATTAATTATTGCGGCTTGGGGTAGGTACCTACCTAGAAGTCTTGTGAAGCAAGTGAGCTCCTTTTATAGGCCGGCAACGTCAGCTAAATGCATTTCCTCCGCAGGGAAACGCCGCTGTTCAGCCTAGACTCATGAGCATGTGGGTTGCACACCCCACCCCGCGGTAATCGGGCTATATTCTCGATTTCATACCGATGAAAAACAGCTGAGCGTCATTCTCAATGTTTACTTTAACAATCACCATTTCCGGAATTCAGAATAGCCGGAGCAGGAAATCCTTGAGACCTGGAGCCAGGGGGTTTAGCAGAAACTGATCGCGTTGTGATCAATTTCTGCTAAATACGACCACCCTCTCTGAAAAGGGTTTCAATACGTTTCCCTCCTTGTCCGCTCTAATCTGGTAGCAGCGGCCCAGATCAGCAGCACAATCAACTACGAAAAATGAAAGATCTGCAAAAATAAACGACAAAAAGTGACCCGACGTTAATCAAGGATAAATATGAGAAAAACACGATGGAAATGAGCCGTAATAAATCCTGAATGAAATAAGATAAGTTATAAATTATAAATGAGTATCAAAAAGACAAGGGAAGAAAGAAAATGCGGTAAAATGCGAGTGACAACACTTTAATATTTATTGTTCGCAATCAGAGTTAGAGCGCGCTTCGTGACGAGGTATTGGAGAGAGCTATTTCACGATCCTTAGCCAGTTTCAAGCCAAACACTCGAAAAGTACCCCTCACTTGAACACCCATAACTTTTGAGAGTAGAGGTTTTGGAGAGGAAGCAGGACTGTGGAGCACTAGATTGGGACTTCTTAACTAAATTTGAGCGGTCCCAAACAAATACCTTTTCAAGAAATTCTCCGTTGCGATCCGATCGCGATCATCGGGATTTTTTACAAGTCCTTACACTTTGAACAGCCATAATAAGCTTCGTAAAGGGCCATTCGTCAAGAGGAAAACAGTGCCGGATTTTTGAAGCTTTCTACTTTCCAGGCTTTCATTTTATCACTAGGCCTGCTATTCGAAAAAACCCCCGTTATTATCACAACGCAACCTTTACCGGACGACACGAAAAACCTACCCATCCGACGCCATACCACTTCCAATTTGTTTGAGGGCTTTGGTATGCTTTTAAAACACATGTTTTCGTCAAGGATATCAGGAAATATTCATTGACCGCCAATTGACATCTTCTCTGTGATGCGTCATGCATAGGGCTTTCACGCAGAGGTGTTGGGAAGGTGCAACTTCCAGATAGGGCTTCCTAATCGCAAGCACATGTGCTCCTGCGATCAGAACGGTCTGGAAGTGAACTTTTATCTGTTTATTGACCGTCACATCATGGGTTCTTAGATTTGTTCATTGATTCATGACGTCACTGTGGGCAGTCATCGTGTTCTTGACATCGCACATTCCCCACTTCTGCGCTGCAGGTTGCTTCTGTCTTGTATGTGTCTCTTCAGGAGTTCTTCACATGGATAATTCTTTCATCATTGAAGCTGAACGACATCTGGATATCGCTGTACCCTCACTTCAGAAAGGACTCTGCGCTTACTACCCCCTCCCTCTCCCTCGTGGTCAAATACGACCCCCCCCTCCCTTCCGTGTTGTGATCATCCCATGATGGCGTGCCCTGCTGGGAGCGGAGGTGATGATGAAGCGCAGCGTATTTCTTCCCATTTGGACCCGAAGGTAGTCTGAAATCGATCTAAAACGAGTAAAAGATAAGGATTATGAGCGTTACCCACTGAACATTGAAACCAATGAATTGTTTGTTTTTGAGAGGGACTCCATTCTGATGAAGAGGAACTGAAAGAATAAGCGTAAAAAAGTTGAGCTAACAGACCCTGAGAAATTTGGATGCTAATTTTGCGAAGAGGCATCCAATAGTACTAGGAAAAATCCTGGGTTGCTCTTTTCTCTAGAAATGCGGAGTTTAGGGCAAGCTCGATTACACACTACAATGGTCATATCAATGAGAGAATATCTCGCAAGTTCAATATGATTACAGGCCCTTTTCTTCCCACTGCACTACCGCAGACTATCTTTATCTATGTTTGCAATTATTGTGTTGCTCATCAGCCTCATTTTGGCAGCCTTTGACATTTCCGTTGGATTCACTCTCCTGACGTTCGAGCTAAAACCGGAATGTGCTGCACTTGGCTGCTTTCTCGGACACAGCCACTCACTGGCAGCATTTTATTGGGGAACAAACACATTGGTCAGCAGAGGATTTTCTTTAACGCTGTTGAAGCTGCGCATAACCTACCAAATATTTAGATATTTAATCTTATAGCGGCCTTTCTTACAGTTTTATTCATAGTCAAGCTGAGATGTTCTCAGCGAGCAATATCTCGAACTCATGGAGCACATCAAGGAGGAGAGCTGAACAATCCCGTGCAGGCATAACCAACGATAGAGGCGTACGAAAGAACTCTGCAGTTAACCGGTTAGAAGTATTTTAGGCTAATCGCCATATGTGCTGGGATTTTACTAACGGTCACTTGCCTTCGTCACATCTGCCATGTGTGGTTATGAATGTCGTCAATATTTGTGGCGGTTCAGTCTACTTAGAGGCGTACGAAAGAACTCTGCAGTTAACGGTTAGAAGTATTTAGGCTAATCGCATATGTGCTGGGATTTTACTAACGGTCACTTGCCTTCGTCACATCTCCATGTGTGGTTATGAATGTCGTCAATATTTGTGGCGGTTCAGTCTACATAATGATGGCGTACGCCTTCACACCAGAAGCCTTGTAAGTAGCGCGAAAAGTGAGGATCATTATCATGTTCCGCTCCCCACCAAATGTTGGACGTCGCACTGTTGTCTTTACTATGCTCCTTCTGGTTACTTGTAGGTTCTAAGTTGGTCAAATATGTTCAAGGTATTTAAAAAATTTCAGCAGGAAGCGAAGCATAAGAAGGGACGAAAGACAGCATGGAAAAGTGAAATAAAAAACCATGAAATGATCAGTTCTCAATGAATAATAACCTAGTACTAGAGAAAATGTAAAGACTTTTAACAAAGCGGATTCTTCGGCTTTTGTAGTGACCTTCTGCAGCATAGTCGTAGCCATCAATAAATGGATGTATATGTACATGTAGTGCGTACCGTAGAAGAATCTGCACGAAGGGGTCTGTAAAATATTTGATGCTCAAAAGCAGTTGCATGTCAAAATCTTTGTGCTTCCTTACTCACCATCAGACCAAAACCACTCGCGATGAAGTTTTTTAACTCTGTGATGGCAGTGGGTCAAGCTCCTAGCCTCATAAGGGCGCAGAATTACCAGTACATCAAGGCCAGACCATCAAGATCAGTTTGGTAGTGTACTAAAACATCATCCAGTGTACTATGTGTCGGACACAGACGAAACTGTCGTAGTTGCTGTTCATAGTAATCAGGCCCAATGATAGGTCAACGCAGGTCGAGGTCGGTGAAGCACAAGATGATCGGTGCTTCACGACAGTAGCTGACTTCCTTTGGCTCCTACTACGGTACTCTCCAAACATCATGCCGGAGTCTCACTGTGGTGAAACCCGTAAACAATTGTAGAACTGGAATTAGCTCGTCGAGCCATCATGATAGGGCCTGTCAACACTTGTGAGCTCACGAAATGGCCCTCTAGTTGGCTAGACACTTGGGTGGGAAGTAGCGAAAGTGCAAAAAGGCACCTTCCCCCGTCGCCGAGCTACCCCAGTACGCTTGTTGATCACCATTATTCCGGCCTCCCGCTACCACCTGCGGAAGGGCGAGTTCCGAATTTTTAACCACCTCACAATGGTGATCAGTACTTAATCAATTCACAGTCTGCTGACTACTTAACAAAAAGCACTAATCATCCATGCAGAAAGGGGAAGGCGGTCACCGGTTCATTTAAATGACACATTTGCGGTACCTGCGGTGACTTCGCGTGTTGCCTCCACCAGTGGTTTCAGAACACATTATGTTACCGAATAGTAACCGCAACTGTTGCGCGCTGGCACATTGTGATGTGCGAAATGGTGGTGTCAGTACGACCCCCCCTCCCCGAAACCAGGTCCCTGTACGATCCTTCCCCCCCCCTTCCTCTCCTGCCCGTAACTGTTGGAACTAACGAGAAGGATAGATACGTAACGGCCTGCTACGTATCTATCCTTCTTGTAGCCGGCTGAAGGGGGCTACTGACACCGCGCGCCGCCCCCGAGGCCCTGGGTTAGCAAGTGAAATGAGGCCGTCAAAATCACCAGCTGAATACAATATTAGTAAAAACACTACACCTAGGTGTTTGAGCAAGACATATCTGCTCATCTCAATTTTTATAGGTGAAAATACAAGCTTGTACGAACACCTAATTAAATTTAATAACAGTAATTACATACCAATAATGAATAAATTAGTCCTGAGTTGCCTATATCACGTGAAAAGCTGGCACATCGAAGATACTCTGCGCATAAATCTCTCAGGGAAGGAGAGCAGCCCCTGAGCGTGGCCGGAGCTGCGATCCGAGAGCAAAATGGCGCTGGAGCGTTGACTGTTGGCGAGTGCGCTTTTCTAGCTTGATCACCTTTTTAAAAGGAGGGCTCCTGGGAGACGAAAGACAACATGTCAACGTCATCTCTGTACTGCTGCGTTTTCTAGCTACCCGCAATCTTCTGCAAAACTAAAAACGTCATTAGAACGCCCAATATTTCCTCTTTCCAACGAGCTCCACAATTCTCGTGAACACCCTCTAGACTAGAAGGTATTTTAAATGGGTCATCTTAGCGAGAAGTTCTTACCCAACAGAAGCTTGACTCTTTCTGCACCATTGTAGGGATATCCATTCGCGAATTTCAGTATGCCCTCAAAACAAATATTTTCGTTTACCCGAGTCAAAGCATAATTTCGTTATCAATCAATTGATCTGCTCCCAGTGCGCGCTGTAAATTACGCTTCCAGGCAGAGGTGGTGGAAAGGTGTAACTTCTAAGTCTAGGTGATTTTTGTGTGATGTGATTCCATGCAGGCAAGGTTTGTTCAGGGTTTGAAAGGTCGATATGCTCTAATCTGTTTGAGATGTATTATTTAGTCATCTACACACTTACGAGCCCATGCTAGCTATTAAAACTGCTAGCCAATTGATTCAATATTTTGTAGTCTTCATTACAGTTGCTTACCGTCCGCTCCATCAAACTGAGCGATGACTTTTTAATGTGCTATTTAATGCTCATCGATCCTGCATTTACGACCCTCCGCCTTCCCCCAGCGGCCAAGTACAACTCCCTTATCGGTTTCACAACGATGCTACACCCTGATTGCACGTGTCAAATGTTTACTACGTAGCGTATCCAGTCCCTATCCTCAAGTGCGGTCCAAGACAGAACTAGCCATAAGTCAGGGATTCGTTTTTATCGGGGTTCTGAATAGAAGTGTAAGTGCCAACTGACTCGTCGCCAACTGACTCATTCTCAGAGGACGAGAGCGATGGGAGAATACGCAAACGAATGAGGCAGCTAATAGGATGTTTATCAACGAAGGCGGAGTCACTGCTTTCTAGCCGAGTCATTTGTACACCTTGCACCTTAACGTCGTAATCTTGCAACTTTTAGATGCGAAGCTTGTACAGGATTGCTCGTGCGATCTCCACTATCATCCTCTTCCAATAGCTTAAAAACTTATAGGTGGTCGTACCTTTAACACGCCATTTGTCAACATCTTTTCACTGAACAGAAAAATTTCCAACTTTGTTGAACTCTGATGTCACACAGATACATTGGAACATTGGAAGTTGAATCAATTGCACTATTCAGAAGGTCGGAGTGCTATTAGGCAGTACTTTATATTCGTTCTGAGAATCGACCACATACAGTTCCACAAAAAATTCCCAGAGAAGGGTCAGGTGATTAGCCTTGCCAGAGAAAAATCTTCGTAATATGGGAATGCAGCTAATGGTAACGATATTAGTTATTCGTAGAGTACTAACTACGATATAACATTTACAACATAGGAGGAGGGATTCAATATAGAATGAGCCAAGAAAAGTTCTGAGTCATCGCGGTGCAGTCGATTTGTCTGCAAAAATCAGGGCACGCCTTGAGAAGGAAGGGTATGCCACAGAACGAACACATTTCACAGACCGGAGCTTCAGCTAAACTGCTGTTTTCAGCTCACCAACATTACGGTCCTTTCCAAAGAGTTCAACATTGTCGATTGTTTCAGTTAGGAGGACGTTGCATAATCTATATGCCCGGTCAGACCTGAGACGCTCAATGCCTTCTATCTCTAGCAAAGCTCCTGCTGAATCGAGTTATTCTTTGCGATCTACACATGACACAATTTACTTCTGGTTATAAACTGTGTTCACTTCCCACATCTACATTACAAAAGTTACACCAGAATTAAAATTGTGTTGAAGAATGCATATGAATCTTTTATAATTGTTGCAATAGTCAGCCTGAAATTTCTACATACTTTATAGCCCATCTATCATGTTTTATTGGAAGAAAGGAAGGAGTTGATGGAACTTTAAAGAGATTGATGCAGAACTGGAGAACTTCACAATGAGTAATGAAAGCTGAGACTCCATAAAATCAAATAGACAGTCTCAAGAAATTGCACGGGACCATGAATTACAAGAAGGATGATAGCGAAAACAAAAATACGGTCTAAATGAGATGAGCTACGATCGTAGCATTTCCAGCACTCTATCTTGTATCCGTCACCAATTCCCGCTACACGATTGAAGAGAGTGCTTAGGGACCGATAGCGACTAGCTTTCAGATCATCTCGGACTTTCAAACTTTCCCAGGGAGTAGTTCTGGAGAAGCGACATCAGTCTCGCAATGATTCGAAGGAGACCGATGTCTTTGCTTTCATAGTGCCTTTTAGTGAAAATACAAGTCACTCAGTGCCTTACAATACTTATGAATGAAATCCAAGAGTGTGACGTATCTCACGAAGTGAATCAGCATCGAGCTCTTCAACCCCATTCATCATATGCAGAGGATCTGCCTCGCAGGCATCTCAGTGCTTGCTATGAAAATTTTGGCAAATAGTGGAGAAAACCCTTTTTTTTCTCAGTAAAGCTGTACGTTAATACTGCGGTAGTCCATCTTTCGACATTTTTATCCCAGAAGCATCTTTGATGAGTGTTGAAAAGGGAAAATTTTTCAGTTAATCGTCAGTTGCCTCTTCCTCTTTACCGAAGCTTCTCAGACGGTACATTCGGGAAATAAGCAAGCTCCACGCACGTTATTTTGGGCTGTTACACCACCTCTGTAAGCCGTTATTTAATAAGTAAAGCTTATAGCGCTCGATTTATCGGAAGTAATCAGTTGTGAAACTTCTCCCCGCTTCACACGTACATAGATTGCAATGCGGTGCAAATGGCAAGAGATCGCTCATTATGGATGGGCCTCACTCCAGCTCTCCTTTGTTAGGGATTGCCAGCGTAAATCGAAGACATTTTTGGCAGGGAACAGCATAGTGAGTGTGGAATATCGGTGTCAGTACGACTCTTTGAAAACACTCACTTTTTCCGAGCTTTTCACTGCTTTTCCACGGAATTCACATTTTTTTTCTCGAGAAAGCAAGCATGTCAACCTGACGACGGCGTGGCAACGGCTCGCCACCAACAACCAGAATCAACTGTCAGAAGCACTCGTTTCTCTGGACCGCCAAATAAAATTGGTTCAAGATGGTGGAAGCTAGATAGAGGATAAAGTAGTCAAGAACGAGTAAAGTTTTATTTTTTTGGTCTTACGTAGAAAGGAGTGGAGACATTGCCCAAGAGTTGGCCGTGAACAGAGTGATTTTCCCTTTGCAGCAGTCATCAAACGCGTTTTTTTTCGGGATAAAGAGTTGTACATTGATTCCAAGCGCTGCTCCAGCTGCTAATCTAACGCATTGTACGAGTAAGAACCGGGTTAACAGGACTGAACTATAGAATGAATATCCACTAATATATAATCGCTAAGTTTGTCTGTTGGTGTGTGTTCTGTGTGAATGTCTGTCTGTGTGTGTGTGTTGACCGGAAATTCATAACTTTCTTCAAAACAACGATAATGGCGCTCAAACTGATAGATGTTCTAGGAGGTCGGGCAGGAACATTATTGGTGGGTGGCAGGAAGCGATAGCAGTTGATAAGATACCATAAGGGCCGTATATAAGGCGAAGTCAGCAAACTCATAACGCGCGTCACAGCAAGACTAGAGCGTTGGTTCCAAGAAGTAAGGTAGGAGGCAGGACGGAAACATTATTGCCTGGGTGGCAGAAGTGATAAGAGCTGATAAGATACCACAAGGGCCTTGAAAAGAGTGAGCTACCTAATTTATAAACACCGACCACGGCAGCGATGAGACGTTGATTTCAAGAAGTTAGATAGGGGGCAGGATGGGAACATTATTGGTGGGTGGCAGACGTGATAACAGGCTGATAAGCTGTTATCACGTCCTGCCACCCAGCAACTAATAAACTTCAGCACCGGTGCCCAAGGAACAATGGTTAGAGGCTTCGTGAGTCAAGTATTATATCCCTTAGCGATATGGTTAAGACCGCTAAGCTTTCGAGTTTCGACGAAAATTAAAAGTCCTGGAAGCTGCTCAACGGAAGTACTAGGATGTGAGAAATGTGAGGATATATCACCATGATATCGATGTTATTACCATCAAAATCTTTCAACCGCTAAGCTATCCTATTTTCAACGATGGTGAGTGCTTCTTAGAAATGTGATAAGCACCAGACATTAGCAAACGTTCATTAAATAGGAGAATCATAATGAAATAGGCCGTATTTGAAAAAATTGTAATCGGGCGAAGTGTTCGGGGTCAATACAAGAATCCTATTAGCGCAGTACCATTACCATAGGTTCAACCATACGCGCAGTACTGCGCGTCAGCCAAGCTTGTAGGAAACTAAACAAAAAAACCATGCATTGGTGAGAAATATACAGGGGGGGGACCAAAAAAAAAGTCATTTTGCCTCCATGGCTTTCAAGGCGCTATAAGTTACACTTTGTTAAATTTTATCGGACATTTTTACTACATATTAAAGAGCACATTAAGTACTATAATGAATACTCCGCCACAGCCTTCTGGAGGAGCGCCATCGAGAGATTCGGCCACGCGAAAGTGAGTTGGGTACCGGCAGTTGAGCGAGATCGTTGATTCTCCGCACTTGAAGACCGACCCTGTTGAGCTCCGCCGCGAACCGGAGTAATTGAGGGGGTTTAGTTCAGAGACCTCCGCTTAAATACTAGATTTTTTTTAAGGTACTCAACGTTCTTCACTCCGAGTAGGCGGGAGTTTTTCCAAAACCCTTTGATTCCTTGTGGTGGCAACCCAAACCTGTAGCAGCACAAGGTCTCCAAGAAGGTACGGGCGGACCACATGTAGGGAGGATATTCCTCTCGAGTTACTTGATGTAACCGCTAGCGCTCACCTTCAGTCGGGGTCTACAAAGAAAATATGGTCTTCCCCTTTCCAGGTACCTCCGGCATACATCACTGCGCCTCGGCCGAATACGGTGAAGATGATGTCCTAGACCGTAGCGACGTTGCCGTACCGCTCGATGTGGGGGTCTTGCAGATTCAAGAAGTACAGACCTCCAGTAGCTATCTGTGATGATTTCATTCAAGAAGTTTCGCAGCTGTTTGGAGGCGACGTGAATTCCAAAGGTTTCTCGCATCAGCTGAGACTGGAGATGCTTCATATTTGGCGTACATGAACGGTGAATGGCGGCAGCCTGCTCCAGCTTATAGGGGAAGATCTTGGGTATCTTCCGCCCTGGTACTCATATCCACTTCCTCTGTCTGGGCTGCGAAAACTTCACTCATATGTGACCCGGCCAGAATGACTTTTTTTTTGGCCCCCCTGTAGATTTTTTGATCGTGATTCGTATACTATTCACGCGGTCCCACGTGGCCTACAAAGCGTGCATTAAGTGCGCATCATGCGGTCGTCAACGTGTTAAGGGGAGTGAGCTGAGGGCCGGAGGCTCGCTCCGAAATATGGAGTCGTTTCGGGAAATTGCCACTCACTCTCTGCTCGAGTGGCGTCAAGGTTTCTAAACACCTGCCTCTCTCTCAGTCTAGCAGTTTCCTCTGTTCGAAGTTCATCTATTTCCAATATATCTTCGTCATGGGAATCGGGGAATCTGCAGGTAGGCGAGGGTGTTCTCGAAAGGCGGAGTTCGCTCGCTGTCACGCTGCATAGAGTGAGAGGTATAATAACTCATCAGGTAAGTAGAGTCCGCTATTTTCCTGACTATTTTCTTACATAAATTGTTGGCAAGATGATAATAAGCTTGACGTTTTGTTACCTGACGCTTCCATGCGTTTCCAGCGGAGTTAGTAGTCGATCATCAATGCTTCTTCACACTGTAAAGCGTCTGAAAAAGCAGCTCAGTGAGCGAGTGTTTCATTGATGTGGAATAGTATGATGAATATGAGGGCATCTTGCAAAACATATGCTGCTATCTCAGCTCGTTCTTTCAATTTGAAAAAGGTTCGGTGCTAGAGTTTCTTACAGCTTGTATCAAGATGGGGTACATGCGCAGTACCCTTGAATGGGACCTTTGCAGACTGGCTGACAATCCGATTGCGTGCAAAGCATCCATTTGTAGGTTGGGGAAACCCTCTCGGCCGTTAGAGCGTAAATGGCGCAGCCTCGCGTTCCCAGTATGTGGCCGAGTAAATGGTGCATTTCCGTAACAACTACTTGAACAAGGACAAAGGCGTTCCCTTTTAATGCTTTCACTGCCGAGTTAAGCTTGTGCGCGGCACACACCGAAAGCACTTGCGCTTCGATTCTGCTCGTTTTTTTCTATCAGATCTGCCAATTGGGCGTGTACACCTGATTGTTTTCCTTCGTCACAGACGCTCCATCGGAAGAAAGCGCCAGCATTTCCTTCTTTTCGTCGCGAAGTCGAAAGAGATTTCTTCAAGACCGAGAACCTGCTTCCACTGGCCTAGCTACAAACGCGGTGACTATGTCTGCTCTCTTATGTTCTACTTTCAGTGAGGTGAGATGGAAAGTTACTGGCCGATTTTAAGGAGAGACCGTCCTGAGGAGGAATACAACCCATTGAACCCCGTCATTGGTCGGTTGATCCGCGAGGAGGGAACTGTGTTCGAATCGCAATGTCCTGTAATGGATGTAGCGTAGGCTCATTAGCAAAAGAGGAAGCTGTTTTGTCAGAAGCAACCCTTTTTCAGCTACAGTATACGCAGCTAGAGTGGCTGTAACTGTAGCCTTGATGTCTTTGGGCACACTTTATTAGGCGAATTGCCGCGAGTTTCCGAATTCGAGGACGTGATCTCAGAGAATGTTGGTGGGCTTTCAACCTCTTTAGTAGAGCGTCAATTAGTCCTTCGTGAACGCTGTTCTCCAGCCTATGCGACCTGTCAATGCAATGTTACGGAACCTCGTCCTAAAAAGTTCTTCCTGAGGTGCCGTTTTTCTCGCGAGTAAGGTGCCGCACATTTGACATGATTTGACTCAGAGTTAAGTCAGGAAGTCCGTGGTTCATCGTTCTGTTGCAATGTTATCACCGGATGAAGTCAGCGTTTTGTCTAGTTGGGTCTCTGTAGTAAGAAAGCCATTTATAATGTATGACAACTCGCACTCTCCCTCTCGAAAAGGGACTTGCCGTCAGTTCTCATAAGCCGGACGTCTCTTTTCAAAATTTCCTGATCTTCGCTTCTAAACATGCCAAAACGTCTTTTTTTGGTCTTCCCTTATCAATGCATTAATTCGTGGATTAGAGTGCTTTGTGCCTTATTGTGTACAGACAAGATACCTTGCCTATCCTCTTGAGCTCCATGCAAGAACCTAACCCCATACTCTCTTCTACCAGATAGGGATCCACCCATGGAGGAGAAGTCACAACACATTCACATTATGAGCTCGAAGGCCTGGGATGTCTGACAAGGAAACCCCAATAGGTCGATCCGGCCATTTGCAATGAGGTGTATATATGTGGATGTGTCTTGAGTCGTAGAATCCAAATCTGCCTTCCGAATTTGCGGAACGATCCTCTAGAGGGAGTTATGGACCATTTAACCACTGCTCTGTTCGCACAAGTTGAGAACGATAACTGCATGCGTCAGTCGGCCGATGGCCTAGTGGATAGAAGCGCTGCTTTAGAGATACAGGGTTGCATTTTCTATTCCTTACCTCTCAAAAGCTTTTGCTTTTATTCAAAGCACTTTATATGAGTCCCTAAAACACTTCTGTTTGGCCAATTTACCTAGTTCTTTGATTATTTGACATCAAGAGCAAACAACTCACCTTTTATTCGTGAGCAGGACATCAAATCACCCTTCTATGCAACTTTACGTCGAACTTGGTGAGAAGTGCGGCCGCGCCAAATTGGCGCCAACGCCGTAAAAAGTGCTATATTCGTGATCAGGACACCTAATGACCCCGGTGGGCGAAGTTTTAGCGAAAATATTTTGACCTTTGTGGTAGCAGTAGTTGAATAGTGCCAGAAGTACTCCCCTTACAAGGTACAGTTACAGTTCTCCACCACAGGGAGAAAGCGATGATGAATTTTTTTAAATTTTGACTGAAATCCTGTTCTGCGCGAAATTACCAGATATGATCAGCACCCATGATTATGATCTACCAACATGTGACATTCCGCACGAAAAAAGCCAGTTGTTGCTTTCTTGTTCTGGCCTAATGTTGTGCTCGAAGCTATCCGTTGAGGGAAATCAGAGAACTAGGTAAATTGGCCGAACAGAAGCGTTTTAGGGACTCATATGAAGTGTTTTGAATAAGGCAAAAATTTCGAGAGTCAAGGATTCCAACATGCGACCTTGCGTCTTTAAAGCAGTGCTCCTGTCCACTAGGCCGTCGACCGCTTGCCGGATGTAATTATCGTTCTCAACTTGTGCGAACAGAGCAGTGGTTAAATGGTCCGTAACTCCCTCCAGAGAATCGTTCGGCGAATTCCGAGGACAGATTTGGATTCAGCGGCTCAAGACCCGTTCATATATATACATCTCATTGCAAATAGCCGTATCGACCTGTTGGCATTCCCTTGTGAGCCAAGTTTATTACACGCAGACGATAACAGAAGTCCTTGCAACGACAATATTTTTTTTCGGCAGGAGACGGGGCTGTAAGAGACAACCCGACTGGAGTCGCAGCAGGACAGGGAAGTAGTCTTGCTTAGCGACATGAGGGAAACACATTTGAAGGAGGTGACGTGAGTAATAGGGCTTGAAAACTCTCCAAGGGCGTCATCTTGCTTGCGCAATCTTGCCATGTTCTCTAGGCGCAAGAACAACACAGCTTTCAACCCGGCTGGAGATCCATTCTTGATATGACCGCTGCACTTGTATTTTGTCAGGGGGGACTTCCCGCAATAGTTCTGACATAGCTGAATTTGTTAATGAAAAAGTTGTAATCGTTGTGCGAGTCAAAGCGAATCAACAGGAAAATTGTCTGGAACTCAAAATCCTCGCGACGTCGCTTTACCTCTTGGCCGAAGAACTTAGTTATGCTCCTCCCGCAAACTTCCACGCCATGCTTATTGCAGTGGGACCAGTTGACGAAACGTGAGCATTAGCCATTCAGCTATTCCATTGATCTCGTAGAAATCTTAGTTGATTAAATGTTGTCCTCTGCTAAACTCCCTACGACGGAGAAGTCAGAACATGCCGTGTTCTCGTGGCCACCTTTGCTGTTGAAGTCTATGAATATTTTAAAGGTGAACGTGTTTGGTTCGGTGCGCTAAAAAGTACTATGTAGGCACATCCGCGAAAACAGTGACCAATTTGGCTCACTTTAACACGTCGACGACGGTGTCGGACAATGATGGGCGACAGCCACTCTGTCTCATGGGACGGTGTCGGGCAAAGCTGTCCCGCCGCATACCGCTCTTATAATACTGCAAGCAACCAAGTTTGCTCAGATGCCTATAGGAGTAGGCTGAAATTCTGAAACGAACAGCACAGTGGTTTGGTCCGGACTGTCCGGAGCCCGCGCACAGGCGCCGGCGCCAAAATACCTTAAGTCACCAAAGTTGTTGAAAACTTGTCTAGTGGTGTAGCTTGACCCCATGAACACGAATATCACAATCGCTTGCCATAGAACTGCCTGACGCCCGCGCCAAAATGTCCTAGATCGTAAAATTCCCTGTAAACTTGTCCGAACGAACCGATCCCCTGAACAAAAACATCATGCCCACTTATCGCGTTGACGGCGATTCCCGTCAATGGTGGACGACAGTAAGTTTGTCTTGTGGAACGGCGACGCCCAATGTTGTCGCACTTAACTCAGTCGCACGATTATTTCAGTTACTTTTCATAAAATTAGTTCAGGAACCAACATTTTCGGGTCAAGGGATGCGACCACCCCGGGAGAAAAATTTTAGTCAATTCTGTCTCCAGAAGAATTCGGTAAAAGATGGCCTGATTTTGGAAAACTAGAGCAATAAGAGCTGAGTTCGGTCAAAGATTCGAGATTGGTATACTCGTCTCTTACATTTCTCATACATTTTGATCGTAGTAATTCATTTATTTAGAAATTACTAAGTTTCAATGTAGAAAAATGTGCCGTCCCACGCGGAAGTCATGGCTAAGATGGCTCGTCGTCAACGTGTTAAGACTCACCAAATAAATAAACCTCGGTCTAAAGGACTATTATTATTATGTATTTTCCAGATATAGTGTTGTAGCTGTGTGGGGTTGTAGTCGAAGGGCAATAGTAGGGCATTAGATACCAAAACATTCCTTTCATTGTATACATTGTGAAGTCCTACAGCACCTCCCCTTTCAAGTGATCAAGTAACGGGCTCTTCGAGGGGCCAGCTGGAGTCGGCGTGAAGGTCGTGGGACGCGTTGTGATCATCGAGGCGGCTCGGCAGTTATGGTCTGTGACATTGTCCTGCTCGTTCAGTCAGAACAGCGGCAGATCGAAGACTCCTATGAGTGTGTTTGTCATTGTTGTGTCGGTCCTCGATCGTAACTGGTTCAGGTGCAAATGCCAAATGTTGTTTCCACAGCGTACCACGTATGTAGTGTTTCCGACGCGTCGAATGATGATACCAGGGGTCCAAGATGGCTTCGCTCCTCAATACTTGAAGGACGTCATTGACCTCGACAGCGGCGTCTGCTCCATTTCGACAACTGAACTGAGTTTCCATCTTGACGACTCGTTTTCTGCAGTGACGTCTTTTGGTGGCAGCATCAAGTCGAGTTCGGTTCGCAGTCGGCGTCCCAAGAAGGCTTCTGCAGGTGAGCGTCAGTCTGCTGTAGACGGGCACGGCGTGGAGCGGTAAGCCATCAACAACGTCTGCAGAGCGTCCTCTGTCGGTTGCTCCCTCTTCAACGTGGCGAGTCCTCGTTTGGAGGTGTCCTCAAAGCGTTCCGCTTGTCCGCTGCTTTGCGGGTGGAACGCTGGAGTGCAGATGTGAACAATCTCAAGAGATCCGATTTTGTTGATAGACAGGGTGGCCAGTGCCGTATAGAGTCCGTAGAGACAAATTGCCTGACGATTCCACAAGTAGCGATCACCGAAGCTATTGTAGACGCAAGAGCGAACATTTTTGTACTAACAATATTTCCATTTTAGGGATACCTCTATAGCTGGTTAAAAACATATGATAGGCGTGAATGAGATTACAAGAAGACGTATTTACAAAGGGACTCTAAACCGATAGAGACTAGTTCGAGAATAGCTGTGAAGTCGTTCTTGAGCCGGACATTATACTGCTGCTGTATCATAGCGTAAAAACCTCTCTAAACTGTCCATTGATCTGCCCTGCTCTACGATTCATAGGGCAGAATAGAGTACTTGCTGCTTTTTTGCTACGTTACAGCAGCAAATGTTGAAGGTTTCAGTAGGGCTCGAGAGTCCAACGAATCTGCTGCTGATTCATTATCATTACTTTTGCATAGACACCCGAGGGGTGGATTAGTGTTCTACGGCCTATTTTTTTTGAAATTATCAATCAGAGAATGTCCTTTACATTCCTGTGTCATATCTTAACAAAGTTTCCTGCAGTGGGTTGGCGGGGAGCAGACATTTCGAGTTGCTGCGAATTGTACCCGACGTTTTCCCAGCGTGCTAATTTTAGAATCAGCAACTTTTTCAAGGGTATTTGGCACGTTTTAGAAAGCGTGAATGTTCTTTTTTTCAAATATACCTGAACTGATCCGAAACATTGAGACTGAAGAAAGTTATGGCTGCTCGAACGATGGCGCTTTGAAAAATCTCCAATGAAAATCCATCGTGATCTCCAGAATCTAAAGAATTCTGGGTAGGACTGAGCGGTAGTTACATACTTTAGGGCAAGTTTTTGAAGAACGTCTTTTTCGTTTTCCAGACGCTGCCTTTCTAAATAAGTTATGACTCCCTCAACTTGTGACTTCATCTAAGGCGGGGTCCCAGTCACAGAATACCGCGCTCCAATGTAGGGTGCACCTCGTCGTGTGCTGCAACCGCTGTAGCCCCGTGATGGGACTGCGGCAGCCTGCATGGAGGGTTCTCTTCCCCAATAGCTGGCTTAGAGTTAAGGTTTCTTCGTCTTCCTGTGTTATCTTGTTACGACTTTGTTTTATATTAATCAATACATGTTTCTATTGTGCTTGAATGGTTTTTTTGTGCGCGTTGTGCTGTTTTGAGTTGTTCTGTGATGAAGTAATCGACATGGTCGAAGGAAAAGAGGTGAATAGAGTTCAACATAAAAGTTTTTTTATTCGGACTATTTGTTCACTTTTTATTCATTTCGCTTGTCTTCAGATGAGTTTTTTTTTGCATGTCCAGCTGCTTTTTTTAGGCTCGACGGCGGCATGATGTGCGATAGGAGGGAAATAGGTGAGTGGAGTTCTGTTCGATGATGTTTCAAGTTACATTTTTTATCAGTTTGTTTTTTGTGTAGTTTACTTTCTCGTTTATGTGCAGTTTCCTTTTTGCATGTCCAGCTGCTTTTTTCAAGCTCCACGGCGGTATCATGGGCGCGGTTGAAAGGAAATAATTGAGTGGAGTCATATCTGAAGTTTCTTATTGGGATTATTTGTTCATATAGTTTTTTTTCTAGCGCTTCCTTCGTCTTTATTTGAATTTTATTTTCCGCTGTTTTTTTCAGGCTCCACGGCGGTATCATGGGCGCAATCGTAAGAGTAATAGGTGACTGAGTTTTGTTTGATGATGTTCTTTGAATGCTGGTTCATTGATATACAGGTTGACCAAGAAGTTCTATCAATTTTTCGAAATACCTCGGTAGTATAACAATACCATTCTAAGTATGTCAGCGAACGCTGAACGACTGGACTCTTATCAAATCAGTAACGACGACAGCAATACAGCAAAAATACGAGATGTGTTTGAAATTGCTTCCTTCGGGCTCGTTACATCTCGAACTTCTCGAAGTTTTCGACAAAGGTCGCAAATCCTTTCACTGTAATGGTTCCCATCACGCAGCAGCGCCCACTTTCAGGCGCTTTGGATTCCTGAGATTTTTGGCCCTAGCTGGAGTCATCCATCGGTCTGGACCAAGCGGTTGGGAGGTCAAACATCCTTGCCTCAAAATTCCGGATACAGATTTTCACAAACGTCAATCTTAGATTCGGCAGAATGCGCTTGAGCCTAGAAATGCTGAAGCATAAGTCCATCCAGAACGAAGTGCTGCAACACTCATGGCTTCACCACATGCGAGAACGTGTTCTTGGTTGTTGAGAGCACCGATGTTAAGGTTGCGCTCTATGAAGACAGGAGGCATCTATCCGGCGGCCCAGACCCCGCCCCAGATCATGAGCAAAGCTGGAGAAAGCCTGCATCCGACGGTTTTCGCAGCTATTGCCTTCTGCTGACCTTTTCTGAGAAGCTGATGACGATTCCGGTAGTTGTAGTCAAAAAAATGTCTCTTCGGTGGACAGCACGCTCTTCTATGCAGCACCGACCAGAAGATGCCTTAACAACTGTGACCTTTAAACTTTCTTGAGACATTTTGAGGAGAAGTGTTCGGATAGATGACACATAGAGTAGATCGAAGTTGCTCACGGGATACAAATAACCTATCGGAGAGAAAAAAAACTATGAGGACCACTCAGAAAAAAACGTGCAAACACGAAATTACCAGAAGTTTTTGGTCGCCCTGTATACGCGTGCTTATGTGAATGAATGAATAAAGTTTTTATTCAGAGCACTTCTTCAGCAAGGGAGGATGCCGTATGCGTGGAGCACAGTCGTTTTCATCTTCGAACAGAAAGGGGACGCGACGGAGTCCAACTACCGGGACACGAGTTGACTCCCCTTACCATGAAGCTGTACGGGCGAGTGGTCAACACAAGGCCGAGGGAACCTATCGCTATCTCGCAGCAACACTACGGCTTTATGCCTTTATGCCCGAAAGGTCCACCACTGATGCCATCTTCATCGTCAGACAGCTGATGGAAAAGTACCGAGAGAAGCGGCGACCTTGCTACAGTTTGTAAAATTGCAATTGCCGGCGTGCACGGCGAGGCAGGAGCTCGCGTCCAACTGCCTTGCTCTATCAATGGTGATCGAGCAATGGTTGATGTAAGAAGGAAACAGCCACTAGTGGGAAGGCCACAGGTGGGAACCGCTGACTGCGACCCGACTGTTCGCGGTGATGTGAACTGCAGCTAGCCTTCCTGGACTTTGCCTTCTGCCCCCCCCCCTCGGCCTGTACTCTGGAGAGCGCTTAGAGAACGTAATTCCTGGTTTCCATAGTGAAGGACATGTACAATAGGTTCGCGCTCCTCAACAAGGAAGGTGAACATTACGGCTGCGGTACACCAAGGATCAGCGCTGAGCCCGTTCCTCTTCTTCCTCCAGATAGCGGGCAGCAGGTAGAAACTCCAGGAGAAGATGCAGCGGTAGCAGATGTGCTCACTGAGAATGGACTACAGCTGAACGTAAAGAAGGCAGAGTTTCTGAGCTCCGAAGAGTGTACCGTACCGTAGACCGTCATGGCGAGAGAATCGAAAGGGTCGAAGACCTCCAATAGCTGCGACCTAGCAGATGATAGCACTGTGGACCAGGCGGTGGAGGCCCGAAAGCGCAGCCTGGGTGAAATGGAGAGAGTCCGCAGGCATCCTCTGCCACCGACATTGCTTGAGAACGCTCCAGGGCAAGGTGCACCGGGCAGTAGTTAGGCCTGCGATGCTCTACGGCAGCGAGTGTTGACCCATCTGCAAGAACCATGAAACGGCAGCTCCACCCTGCTGAAATGAGGATGTTGGCCTGCACTCGGACACGACTCGACAATGTCAGACACAATGCGAGGACGGTCACACAGACTTCTCCGATCCAGCTGAAGGCACGAGAGCAGCGATTGCGACGGCATGGGCACGTACTGAGGAGGCCTAAAGACCACAAAATAAGGAAGGCATTGAAATTCGAAGTAGAGGGCAAACGATCGCGAGAATCCCACAAAGAAAAGATGAAGGGACATCATCAAGAAGGGCCACACCTGAAGTGAAAGCCGCGGCAGAAGATGCAGTGGATCGGAATAAGTGGCGACGTCTAACAAGAACATCGGACCCTACGACGGCGCGGAACTAACGCTGTGGAGAAGAAAAAGAAGGAGAAAACAGCACTTCTCCAACAGATAGAATCAAGTTTTTTCCTTTTCCAGGAACTGTAGAAGAGCGGGATGTTTTCGTCTACGATAGCGATGGTGATGGTTATTGGCTTCTGCATAGTCCAGAGTGCGCTCGCCATCGATGTTACATTTTTCGTAACCGAAACCAGCATGACATCCGTTCTTCGTAGCACTTACGCGCACTTACGCACCTGCTTAGATCGCTCACGACAATGACAGCGTTTTCTGACGGTACTTCATCTGCCTTCTCCTCAAGTAGAGAGCAGAACCCGTCCTTTGATAGGTCGCTGCACCCAGTCTGCGGAGCTTGCGCAGAAAAGAAGTGGTGCAGTTATTACTCGACAACGAAAACAATCCCAATCCTCATCATCGTTGAAACGTTCCATGCTATCTATCGAGTCACAGAATTGTCGAGGGACGATTGTGGTCGTACTACTGGTAGTCCTTGGTTTGCCACAAAGAATGGATAAAACCGTGACCCAGTGCCTCTCGATTTGCAACTGAACCTTCTTGTTTCCTTGACCGCACAGTATCTATTCGTCTGAGTTCGAGTGCCCCTGCCAACTCATGTGACCGTTCCGTCAAGGTCCATGGTTCAATGCTGCTATACGGACTTTCCATGCACACGCAACTCATGAACCAATGAACCTCCAGCTGCTCCCTTTTCTTTATACTACTCAAAGAACTCCATTCTTACAACGTTCTGAATTTTTTGGTATCTCCTGGGATCTCTTGAAATGGGTAAAATTTTTGGAATTTTCGTTACATTTCTAGAATGTTGTGAAAATTATCACATATTTCATTGAAGCACACTTCTGCACCCAGATAAATGCTGTGTGGATGGCATATCCCACGGAAACTGATAATTTTATTTGATTGGGTGACTCGGAAAAAACACTAACAGTAGTGGCAAGTGGACATATAATTCAATTATTCCATAATAACAACAAAGCAATGTTGAAAGCACTAGCAACTCTACCTATGCGAGAAAAAAATTCCCATTTAACCGTGCTTCATTCTTCATATCTGCAATAAATGCGTAATTTCAAGGTTCAAAAGATGAGAACAGCAATTTGGAATAAAGAATCACCAGTCGGATCGCTCGGCTTGCGCGGAGCTCTCCTCCTTCCTCTTAGCCCGGCTTCGCCGGACTGGCCTAGCTTCCCAGGCGCACTTCATAATGGAAGCGGAATTTGTCATTCACTGAGCTGCTCATATTGCTTGAACGAATCGCAATAGAAAGAGCAACCCGGCAAATCCTGAGTCCACGCTTGCTCAAAAAGGGGGTGGTGGTTTGGGCCATAACGGCCATACCATACATAGATCTATAGATATAGATAGAAAGTACAGCCGGACACTACAGCGCAATATGAGTTGCTCAGTAAAAGCACAATCGCTTCCATCACCTGTATCGATCAGGGCTCACCTTTTCTACCATGCAATCCATTCGACTACGTCGCATAAAGATTGCAGATGCTCATATTTTTGCTACGTACGTTAGCTGTTCATTTTCCTTGTCCCGTATTATTCATTTTCATCAGTACAAACGTTTGAGAGAAAAAGGGTGATATCACATTCAGAACATTACGTCGGATTGATACCACGAGATGAATTGCTTTACAACTCTGCTAGCGGTAGGTTCTTCCTACGACTTTCGCTGAATTAGCGATATGCTCTTGTTGAATCGCACTTTGCACTTCCCAGTCGTACAGTCGTACAGTACACACACCAACCCCGCCCCCCCCCCTCACTCCAAAGCCCCAATCCCTTCCCTACCCTGGTCCATCCACTTGCTCACGTCCAGCTGCCCCGCGTGCAGCTTGTATAGTGACTCGAAATACCCCAAATCGTTGTCTTACATAGTGCAGTGTGCAACCACATTCAAAATATTACTTTAAATTGATAGCACAACATGGATTGCTTGCAATTCTGCTAGCAGTTGAACCATCCTTTTTTCAAGTTATCGCTTTCACTAATGCTTTTGTGCCCCCAGTAGTGGTGTGCACTGCTGAGCGTACTGTAGCCCACCCCCCACTCTTCCCTGTCGTACCTCCCCATTAACTCGAACTCTCTCCGCCCAACCCCTTCCTTACCCCTCGCCGTACCTCTTCCCTATATTATCTCACTGCACGTGCTCGCGTCCAGCTGCCACGCAAGCAGCCCGTGCATGGGCTCGGATTGATAGCACATCATGGATTGCACTGCAACACTGCTAGCTGTTGATCGTTCTTTTCTTCTGTTCGTCGCTTTCACTAATGCTTCTGTTTCCACCGCCATGGTTTCTCTTGTTGAAGCGCACTATATGTCTCGCCCCCTCCCCATTGACCTCACTTCCCTCTCCCCAGCCCTTCCTTACCCCCCCCCACCCTTCGCACTACCTTCTTCCCCATGTCCCCGTGACCCTTGCTAGTCCCTACTCTGCCCCACTGCACGTGCTGGCGTCCAGCTCGCGCAATGGTCGAACAGCACTCTGTGATTGTCTTATATAATGGAGTTACCACAATCAAAACACTGGATTGATACATCTGTACCGAAAGTTTTCTAGATTAGCTAGCGCTCGTTTTTCTCCATTCAGTTACATGTCGAATCCCGTGAAGCACTTTGCGGACGAACAAGCATAATACTCACACACATAAATACCGACAGACCGATAAACTGACACACAAAACTTCTGTTTTATAAAATAGAGTGATAAACACATATTTAGAACGACAAGTCAACAGTAGACAACTACAAAAAGAATTTGTCTTTCAACGGCATCGCTCCTTTCTCCGACATTGAGAACGCCTCGAATACTCGTCCAGAAATTCCTTTCCTACGATGCTTGTACCCAAGTGCAAACTGGGATCGGAATGAGGTTCCACTAGGGCACTTGTCATGTCTCTTTTTGTTTTTTTTCTCTCTAAATATCGAGTTACCAGAACCTTGTCGTCTATATGGAAACCCCTAATCCATTAACTAAGGTGACGAATGATTGCGGACTATGCCTATAAGTAATTTAAGTAGTAGCCAACCACCAACTACTTTGATCGCCACGCGGATTTGATGTTAGTGAGCCTCAAACTTGGGTACCAGAACCTTTATTTCAAATTTATAGATACACGATACAGGCAGAGATCATAGAGAAATACCTGAGTACAAGTGAATATAACGAAGCTCTTTGATCGTGCTATACACGCGAACCTGTAAGACAGAATAAAAGCTTTCGAGGTATGGAGGTACGTAACATGTTAGAAAGAATACCTGAGAAGAAAAACTCACGCGAGCTCATGATAGGCGAGTAACCATGCTCGTCTGGCAGACTTTCTGTTACGCGGCAATCCAGGCGTTTACTGTAATGCCGGCAATCAGCAATCTCGATCAACAACAAAGCTTGTCCGAGTTCGCAATCTAACTGTTGATCGGTATAATCAAAGATTACACTTACTGATGAATTTACGAACAGATACAGTACTTTAGGTGACTGAATGTCTGAGCTAATTATGTTACAAAGATTGCAAAGATCATTTTTGGATGACTTTTGTCGTCAAAGAGCGATTCTGCTGAAATGTGAGATTACGGCTGCGCCATTTTTCAGAAGGTACGCTCTGCTGGCGTACCTTCTGATTGTGCGGAAAAGTATTTCCCACTGATCGGGGAATCGCTTCGAATCTCGCAGCAGCTTTGCATAAAAATTCGCCGTGGAAGCAGCTTTTTCATCCAGCACTTTTAGAAGCTTCAACTCCCTCAAGCATAATTCAGACCTAACTACGGCTTCAAAATCCGAACCTCTCTCTTTGAATCATCTGCGCAGGCGAGTAAGAGCATCCCTCATATGCAGTCCTTTATTTTGGACTTGACAGCTCCCATGCTCGAGCCAAAGTGGTAGACGAAAACGTTCCAGGGAGTTGTTGTTGACGGCATCACCTGTGCACATTCAGTCACTGTGGAATCAGTAATGTCTGCATTCCTAAAATGCGCTAATGTTGCACAGTAGAATCTCTGTGCCATACCATTCATTCAGAGCCTCTACAAAAAACTGTGACCATTTACAAGGCGGTCATCAGCTAATCATTCCCCGCTCCGTGGGGAATCCAGCCAGTGCTAGCTCTGGCACAGAAGCAGTTCTAAACCGCATGACCCTGATCTTCGAAACCTGGCAAACGCGGCCACCTCCCCATCCTCGATCTTTGTTGGAGCACGCTCTGGATTCCATCCTTCACTTGCGTCAAATGGGAAGCTTTTTCGATGACACGTTGAATGACGCTTTGAGAGTCTCGGGTCACATTAGATATGTGATGAAGTAGTGCCATATTCTCATAAACGTCGGATACTTTTTCATCCGAAAAGGTGACGGAAGCACCGGATGAAGTTCTTGCCAATGCTGCAAAAAATGAATGGTACTTATAGGGAGAGCATGACCCTGGATATTATTGCTCAGGTTAGATCACATCTCCGCGGTTAGTAATTTGAGTTCCGGAAAAAATGGGCAGAACTTTGCCTTCCCTCAAATAAGCTCAAATACTTCAAGACGTTCAAAAAAAGAACACAGAGGTACGTGTGTTCTAGAGACTGCTTTTGAGAGAAGCATGAGTTTCTGACGGAATCACTTTGTATTGCAGTGAAGTGATTCCGTCAGAAACTCATGTTGGTTTTGTTGTGACACTGGCGCTGGTAGCATTAGACTTGTATGATAATGTTGTATTACTGTCTGATAACCAATGAACTCATGTTTTCATTGACCCGGGGCAGTGAATAACTTGTTGGATTTTTGATCTTTTTCTGAATTGTCGTACTTGTGTCCACTCTGTCATGCAAGCCCTACATTCGAAACAATAAGCTTCTCCAACGTGCTTTAAATATCTCTCGTCTGGCACGAAAACTGCATAGAAACACGATTGAGCAGCATACCTAAACACCAAGCCTACGTTGCCAATTGGCATAGCTAGCATAAAGTAGAAGGAAGTTCAGTAATAGGGATACCTTGATATACGCAAAGCAGTAAACAATGAGGGCAGGAACATGCACACAGCAGCAAAAAGGATGTGCTCTGACCAGGAACAAGGCTAAGGAGGGCCAGAGCTAAGAGATCAAGGGAAGAAGAATAAAGAGAATGATCAGCTCAGCTTGAAAACTAGTGGAGAACGGTACGAGCACTGCAGTGCGAGCATAACACGCAGGACATTTACCCCAAATCCCATAGATAAGAGCGGTCCATAGATAAGAGCGGTTCGTGCTAGAAAATGAAAATTGACGTTTGTATACGTTTTTTTGGCGTTGTGTGCTCATGATTATCGCAATAATAGCCTAAAACTACCTTTATTCTTATGTTTTCTATACTCTTTCTATCCTGTATCACCTGCTATGAAACGTCGTAAATCGTATGCAGCAGCTATTTTTCTGTATGAATTGTTTATTGAGTGGGCGGGGTTTAGGGTTGAGGGGCGGAGCTTCTTCTAAACTTCTTCTCCGATTTTTATTTATCCATCCATCAAGTTAGAGGGGTGACTGCATTCAATTTCAATTTCATTCCAATTCATTTTTCACCGGTAAATTAAACCGCTCTTATCTATGACATTTTAGGGTAACAAATATCTTTAATAGTAAAACTGAGCGCCACTTTATTTGCAGCAGACTTTGCGGCAGGCAGCGTTAAAGTCAAATCGTGTTTTTGCTCATAGTGCCCATATACAACTTTGCGTCACTCTACGAATATTTACCACCAGATCGTGCTGTTGTGTAGCATCATGCTTCCGCTCGAACGGTGATACCGTTCTAGCGGAAGCATCTCATGCCACACAACAGCATAGTTTCCACTGCCTCGTCATCAACGGCCTCTGTTGGCCACGATGGAGCGGAAATCTCAAGCCGTTTCAGAAGTCTCATTACCACGCTTGGTTTCCAATGTAGAAGAAAAACAAGATTAGATTCGGATGAGCTTTGTCATTTTTGTTCTTCCTTTTTCAAGTCAGTCCTCTCAGTAGAATCCCTTGAGACCATTATCGCGGCTGGTCGCAGGCTACTCCTCTCATATGATGGTTCCCGGAGAAAGCGTGTTCAATCCCTAGGCGGTGCATATCTAGTGCGCTTGCCGCTCATTTCCAAGTCGCGAAAGCAGTACAAACTCTGCATCTTATACACTGAAGGGGTTACTCGGCTTATCATAGAACTTCGATTCACTTGCTACTATTTCATGGAGTTTGCAAAAAAGGTATAACGCGGCCACTGTCCAACGAATGTTCGCCTGTTTGTAATGAATTGGAACTTGTAATAACTCTATATTCTCTGTTGTATTCAAAAGAGACCGTGGTGTCATTGGAAAACGTGACAGGTCCTCTCCAATTACCTTCAGAGCTATTAGGTTGTCCGGAAAGTTCTCAGCGTTTTGGGTGTTTCACTTCAAACGATCGTCAACCTTTTAATACTCATCGGATTTAATCGAAGTAGGCACCATTCGAATCAGCACATTTTTGCCAATGTGACAGCTGTCGAGAAATCCCATCAGAGTAGAAAACTGGGTGGTCGAAAGTTCACTAAATCCACGAAGGCTTTTTTGCCTGGTCCTGATTGATGAAGTATTTTCCAGCAATGGAGTTCTGAAAATGTTAGAAAAGGTGATAGTCGATTGGCGAATGGTCTGAAGAATATGGCGGTTGAGGTGGAACTTCAACCCCCAATTCGTTCAATTTATGGATAGTGATTTGTGAAACATGTGGGCGGGCGTTGTCATGCAAAGAAATCGGACCCTTTCTTTTGATAAGTGTTGGCTGCACAAAATCTGACAAAATTTTACAATTCGTCGATTTCTTCACAGTAGGGTTCTGCTGTGATGGTCTGGCCTGGTGATAAAAAGTTATAGTGGATCACACCAGCCGATGACCACCAAGCCGTGACCAGAATGTTTTTTTCGTGAAGGTTAAAATTACCTCGGTGGTTCGTCGAAATCCAAACACTGTCCGGAAGGTCTCCTGTTATCATACATGATCCATTTTTCATTACAGGTGACAATACGGTCCAAAAACAGGTCGTTTCTGCTGCGCAAAAGCAATGCAGAAGGAACCTCGAGACGTGCCGATTCCTGCCGGTCACTCCGATTGTGGGGCACCCAATTGTCGAGTTTTTTTTCTCCTTCCCAATGCGTTCCAGACCATCTGCAACAGTGGACTTGCCAAGGCCTAGCTCTTCTGCTATCTCTCGAGCTGTCTGGGATGGATCAGCCTCCAAAATCCCCCTAAAATCCTCGTCAGATATTGCTTTAGGTCGACCGCGATGAGGTTCATTTTCGAGGCTGAAATCTCCAGAACGAAATTTGTTGAGCCATTGCCGCACAGTGATTTCTCTAGCACTACTGAGTCCTCACACCTGGTTAATTTGTTGAGCTGTTTCGATTGCGGATTGCCCCAATTTATAGTCGAAGAAAAAAAATCAAAAAAATCGTCCGAAGTGCTCTTTTCACATGCTTGAAAAATAAGGGGATTTCAAGCAACGGTGAAACGGCAATTATACCGTCAGACAGCGCAAGAAATTTTCTACAGGATGTGCTACTGAGAAATAAGGCAGAATGAATTTTTAATCTGCAGTGAATGTACAAAAAAATAGGTGCACAAAACGCAGAGAACTTTCCGGACAACCTAATAATAGGCGAGCTGCAGGCCGCAGGGTACCTTGACTGATGCGGGTTCTATTCTAGCTGCTTTCATACTGACATTCATATAGTAATCACTGCTCTATTACCATGGAACTGTACAATCACGAGGAACGGTATTGCGATGCCGCTATTCCAAGATGGATTCGAACGCATGCGGCTCGAGTCGCTGACTTTTCATTTTATGAAACCACTTCCTTCCATTCCTGAGCCACTGAAAACCTTCTTCCGCTAAAGTTACCTGGGTTTGCCGACTTCTGTTTCAGTATTGTTCAATGTTTATGATACTCCCGAATTTCTGGGTCCTGGGGCTCTCTATTGATAGAGATTGAACTTGTTAATTCCTAGCAACTGACGCTGCCATATTTTTCTGCAACCAAGATGGATTGGACTAATGAAGATTTGCTCGCATTTGACATTTTTCTTCCCTCTCTTTTCTCTTCACTTCAGCAGCTCGTTCTTTCAGATGTTTGAAGGAACCATTTAGAAATTGTCAGTCGAGAGCGAGCCTCTATCACCATTGGTCTGCGACTTGGGAAAAGAAAGATTTGTCAGAAGTGCTGCATGCATGAAGATTCTTTGAATTATCTATTTGGACAGAGATTGGCAGTTAGGCAGAAGTTTATGAACTGAAAACCAGAGTAAAAATAAGTTTCAGCTGCTGAGTCTGATGAGCGTACTGTGTCCTTCTGACACTTGTTTTCGATGAACCGAACTACATATTTCCTTCTAGTCGACATTGTTATCTTGTTATTTCAGACAACGACAATCCTTTGCAGCGTTTTATTTCTCGTAGTGTTTAGAAGGTATGCATTCAAAGATGGGCTTGCGAGTATGTGACTAGATGACAAACTTTAAAAATTAGAATAACATGTTCAAGTGTATAATTAACCCCTTAATCAGAGTGACGAAGAAGAAAAAGTACTCTTGTTCACGTCTGCTCGTCTTTCTAGCAGTTGCAGATCTCCTGAGCGCTGTAACCTGTGAGTTTAGAGGCTTGTATAGACGCTTACGAGTTGTAAGTTTAAGGCGTGATTGAGTTTCAAGCGTTTTGCAGCCATTCCATACTCTATCTACCTAGTGACAAACTGGAATCCTACGTTTATTGATCTGAATCCATACTATATTGCAATTCTCGGCGCACCTGCTATATTCTTCTCAAAAGTGCATTTGGTTCTGACTATTTCCGCTGCTTTTGAGCGAACGTTGGTAAGAACTAAACATATTTAAGGGCAGCTCGGGCAGTAGGCGTTTTAAAAACTTTCGTCAGCAAACAATGTTATTTTGTAATGATCTGTGAATCCCTGTGTAGCTCCCATTTTCAATTCACAAAGCAGGTTGGAGGCGATAGGTGAAAGCGGGCTTCCAACGCGATCACACCTAACGGTTAATTGGTTCGTATTTTTCCCCAAGTTTTGATAGAGGACGCATTGTGCTTGTGGTAAGTACTCACCTAGGAGTCTTACAAACAGCTCAGCTCTTTTTGGAAGTGGACCACGCCAGCTAAACTTGTTTTCTCCATCAGGAAACGCCACTGTTCAGCCTAGCCGCCCAAGTAAAATGTGGACTGAGCATTCCTGCGGTAAACAGGCTATAGTCTCGACATCATACCGATGACAAACAGCTGAACAGCAGTCCCGTAAATGTTTATTTCAACCATTCTCAAAATGTGGGGTAGCCGAGGCAGAAAATCCTCGAGACTGGAAGACGAGGTGATGGTATAGCGCACCGTGACTTCCTTCCCATTTCGGCCCCAATGGACTTCGAGACCGATCTTAAACGAAGAAGAGGCACGTGTAATTGGTTTTTTTACTGATTAACACTGACGAAATGTTCCCTCAGAGTGGCCTAATAATTATAATAAAGAAGGGAAACTGGAAAAATAGTTGCAAAAAATTACGGTAAAAGACCCTGCGACGAAAATTCTCATAAGAAGATTATAATACAAAGGAGCATTCAGCAATTTCAGGACACTATAATGCTCATATAAATGAGCAGAAAATGTGTCGGAGAAGCACTACAATTACAGGCATCTTTTCTTCCGATGTACTACCGCAGACTGTCTTTATCTACGTATGCGATTATTACGTTGCTCGTCAGCCTCATTTTGGCAGCGTTTGATCCTTTCGTTGTATTCACTCTCATAACGTTTGAACGGAAGCCAGGCTGTGCTGCACTTGGCTGCTTTATCGAACGCAGCAACTCATTAGCAGCATATTACTGGGAAACAAACACATTGGTCAGCGGAGCTCGGTCTTTAGCCCTATTCAAAGTGTACATGATCATTCCGAATTTAGATATTCAATCTTATAGCAGGCTTTCTAACAGTTTTGTTCATTGTCAAGCTAAAATGCTCTCAGCGACGGATATCTCGGACTCTTGGAGCACATCAAGGAGGAGAGCTGAACAATTCCGTGCAGGTATATCCAACAAGACAGGCGTACGAAGGATTTCCGTTGTTGATAGTTAGAAATATTTAGGCTAATCGCATATGTGCTGGGATTTTACTAACGTCACTTGCCTTCGTTACATCTCCATGTGTTATAATGAATATCGTCAACATCTGGGGCTTTTCAATCTACAGTTATGTCGGTCCTTTCTTCTTTGCGTTCCTGCTCTGTAATGGTGAATACTGGAGTGAATACTGGATTACAAAAACGTAGAGACGGCAACAACTTATTGCTATTTCCAGGGACTTTCACTAACGTTGTGCATCTCATGTTGAATCGAAGCATGCGAAAACAAGCGAAGACGTTCTTCACGGTCGGACGCTTTGCTGCGATGGAGTCAGTAGCTCCCAAAGAACGATTCACTGCAGCGGGGTCGAGGACTTCAATGCCTCATATTTCTTAGTTTTGGTGTTCAGCCCCAATACACTGTAAGAGCTTTATTCGCTCCACCCTTTGACGTTAACCGACAAAAGAAGTCTTCCAGATAAGTTAAACGGCATCTTTTTTGGCAAAACTTCTTAATCTTGAGATTAACCACATTCGAAGCAGAGCAGCCTTGAACTACAAACGTTATCATTCGCGAAACTTCAGTGTAGGACCTCCCTATGTTTATTGAATCCACACACGAGATATCTGATATCCCAAGAAGATGATCTCGATGCCCGCGTTACATCTTTTGCTTGCTATTTTCGAGGAATCATGAAGCCCTATAGCAGTTCAAAAATCCTTAGTTTCCGATGCGTTAAATTTTTTTCTCCTCTACAGCCAGGAACTGTATCTGGCTGCAATCGCGATCAAAGCAACATTCATTCCAGTACTCTGAGCCTCACCCGGGCGAACTGACCAGAGAGCCAATTCTATGAGGTTGAGCGCTGGAAGACATTGGTTCAAAAATCCATTGTGCTGAGAGGGTAGGCCCGGTAGCGTAACGGATCCGGCCCGGTAAGCAGTAGATGCGGGTTCAGTCACGTCCGAGGTCTAAATTTGCCTGTATTTCAGCACTCTTGTGATAATTCTGTGAGGGTTCGCATCTGCGTTAGGGTAGATGTTGAGGCACGAGTGGGAAGCTGGAAACGCCGAAAGCTTGAGGAGACTCACCACCGGAAGTGATGAACTGACTGTCACGCTTCGAGAAGAATGGAAATGGCATAGGCCCTCAAACCAGAAGTAAATAGCGCGAAAAGTGAGGACCATTGTTACGTCGTTCACGGCATGTAGGAAGTGAACAACGTGACAGTGGTCCTCACTTTTCGCACTATTTACTTCTGGTTCGAGGGCCTATATCATTTCGATTCTTCGCGAAGCGTGACCGTCAGTTCACTTCCGGTGGTGAGCTTCCTCAAGCTTTCGGCGTTTCCAGCTTCCCAGTAGTGTCTCAACATCTAGCCTAACGCAGATGCGAACCCTCACAGGACTGTTGTCTTTACTGGGCTCCTTTTGGTATCTTGTTGGTTCTAAAATGAATAAATATGTACAATTATAAAAAAACTTTAGCAGGCAGCGATGCATAAAAATGAAGGGGCTGGAAAAACGATCCAAAGAAGTAACACGGAAAAGTCGAATAAAAACCATGAATTTACCAGTTCTGAATGAATACGAACTAATCGATTAATGGGAAAAGTTTTTTGACAACAATCAAATATGTGAAACCTTTTTATAAACAAAGCGGATACCGCAGCATTTATGGTGACCTTCTGCAGCATAGTCGTAGCTATCAATAAATGCGTGCATATGTACATATATTATATACTGTAAGAGGAACTGCACGAAGGGATTTGTAAATGCAGCTGAGTGGCAACATCATTGAGCCTTTGCTTTTTTACTCACCGTCAGACTAGAAGCACTCTGATATTGTACATGTGGACACCGATGAAGTTTGTTGACGCGATGGCAGTGGGTAAGAATTCTAGCTCCACAATGGCGCGGAATCACCAGTACAACAAAGACCAGACCCTCAACAAGCAAACTTCAGTTCGGTTGTGCACTGACGAACCAGTGCCAAGTGATACCGGACTCAGACGAAACTGCCGTAGTGACTGTTTATGGTAATCAGCCCCAATGATAGGCCGACGCACTTTGAGAAGAAGCACACGAGATGGTCGAAATGCCTCACGACACCGCCTGTCTTCCGATTGCTCCACTACTGTACTCTCCAAACAATACGCCGGGGTAGTTCGGCGACAGGAGGGGGGGGGGAACTTTACACTTCAAGTTCCAACTACTCTTATCTTGAAACTTCGGCATTGTTCAATTTGTTGTGATCTTCTGTTATTGACACGAGGATTTATTTGGAATATTTATTCGGCCAACGTTTCGACCTTTTCAGAGGCCTTGTATTCCACCATTATCTGCAACCAGTTAGTATGTTAGGCAACGTTCATACTTCGGACAGCAGAGGCGTTCGCGGCGACCTCGGGGCCGCCGCGATCGTCGGTATTTGGCAGAGCGCGCTCCAACGCTATTATGGACCGCTCGCTTGATAAACAAGGAAACCCAACTTGTGAGACCTTCTTTTCACTTAATAACTGATAACTTACGACCTTCTATGCATAAGCGAATCTGGAATATGAGGTAAGGAGGTTATACTTCCTTTTAGGTCGGGATGAGGCCAGCTCCATTTCCTGACTGAGATTCTTTTTGCTTCTTTTGTTTTTATTGTCTCGATTTATATAAGCGCCTTAAAAGTTCCTATCGTCTGAACTGCTCCATCTTCCAAAAAGTTTATAGTTTACAAGTCGAGTGAACAATACAAAAAAAAGAAACAGAAAGAATTCACCTAGGAAACAAAACACTGATCATTTTACGTAACATCAACAGGAAAAAACTTTATGACCTCATGTATAAGCTCGACGAATGAAAAAAGAAACAATAAAAACCTGGCGGAATTGCAGTTAGAGGAAAAAAGCATGAGATTGAGTCGCTTCTCCCTAAAAGCCTTCGGAGCGGTCCAAGTAATAGCGTTGCGGCGCGCTCTGCCTTGCACTGACCATCGCAGCGGTCGCTGCTGCTGCCGCGAAGTGTGAACGCTGCCTTAGTAAGCGAGTCAAAGTATGTTAGATATCACAAGAGATTCACTTACTAACCTAGTAAGCAACTGGTTGCAGATAGTGGTGGCATATAAGGTCTCTGAAAACGGCGAAAAGGTCAAAACGTTGGTCGAATAAATATTCCACCTAAGAACCCCATGACATTAAGAGAAGATCACAATACTTCATAATTTCTCTGCTTCACTGGTGGTACAGTGTCTCACTCTGGTGGAACCCAGGGCACAGCGTTCGATGGGGATTCCCTATGGGGGGGGCCGTATTTGGCCGACAGGAGAGGGAGGGGGTTGTAATGAGTGCGGTAGCCAGTAACGAGCAGCGCAAAGGTGTCAGTGTGCTGAGCCCTGTACAGCGAAGCTTCCTTTGTAGAGGATGCGGATATGTAAAAAAAATAGTACAGAACTTCCAATCATCAAACTAATCTGAAATAACTGGAAATAAAAAGTCGACATCATCTCGTAAGTGATTAAACACTACAACTCATACTCTGGTTCGCTGCGGATGATGGGACGTGTCCGCGAACGCGCTTGGCGCTGAGCCAACCTGTTTTTTTTCGACAAACGACTACCATATCGTTCGTATCAGACGTTCTCCAGCAGTGGGTCTCCTCTATCGGAATCAGCAATTGGCGGAGCACGAATCTGGCGGGGACACGCTCCATCATACGCAACGGAAAAAACGGTAAACAAGTGCACAGGTTCGCCATGACCTCCCTGAATCCTATAGACACATTTGCTCCGCGGACAGACATTACGCACAAGTTGCACCATCCCATCACTTCTGCGCGGACCTCAGTGAGCGGCGCATCCAAAGTCAGCGTGATCGGCGCTAAACGAACCATATTCTGCTCCTGCTCCACCGCCAGGATACGTTTTCATGGCGTCCTGGTTATTCGAACACGCTCACTTGAAGCGGCTACACAGGAAACGGGTTTCGCGCAGCGGGAGTGTTCCCCAAGGAATCCCCATCGCTATATCTCATGAATCCCGAGGACTTCAGAAGCAGTTCAATAGTTTTTAGAACGAGCAAGTCTTCATACACTCGAATCCGTTCTCAGATTTGTGAAATGTTGAGTTATCAAAAAAAATATATTGATTCAAACCTGTTCCTGAAAAACCCGCATCGAATCCCCAAGGCAATTTCCTCTGTGCTTTTTGCTACGGGGGTGTAATGAGTGCGGTAGCCAGTAAGAGCAGCGCAAAGGTGTCAGTGTGCTGAGCCCTGTACAGCGAAGCTTCCTTTGTAGAGGACGCGGATATGTAAAAAAAATAGTACAAGAACTTCCAATCATCAAACTAATCTGAAATAACTGGAAATAAAAGTCGACATCATCTCGTAAGTGATTAAACACTACAACTCATACTCTGGTTCGCTGCGGATGATGGGACGTGTCCGCGAACGCGCTTGGCGCTGAGCCAACCTGTTTTTTTTTCGACAAACGACTACCATATCGTTCGTATCAGACGTTCTCCAGCAGTGGGTCTCCTCTATCGGAATCAGCAATTGGCGGAGCACGAATCTGGCGGGGACACGCTCCATCATTACGCAACGGAAAAAAACGGTAAACAGTGCACAGGTTCGCCATGGACCTCCCTGAATCCTATAGACACATTTGCTCGCGGGCAGACATTACGCACAAGTTGCACCATCCCATCACTTCTGCGCGGACCTCAGTGAGCGGCGCATCCAAAGTCAGCGTGATCGGCGCTAAACGAACCATATTCTGCTCCTGCTCCACCGCAGGATACGTTTTTCATGCGTTCCTGGTTATTCGAACACGCTCACTTGAAGCGGTACACAGGAAACGGGTTTTCGCGCGCAGCTGGAGTGTTCCCAAGGGATCCCCATCGCTATATCTCATGAATCCCGAGGACTTCAGAAGCAGTTCAATAGGTTTTTAGAACGAGCAAGTCTTCATACACTCGAATCCGTTCTCAGATTTGTGAAATGTTGAGTTACAAAAAAAATATATTGATTCAAACCTGTTCCTGAAAAATCCCATCGAATCCCCAAGGCAATTTCTCTGTGCTTTTTGGCGAATATCATGAATATTTTAGTACTTTTAGGAAGATAAAAAAAATAAACCTTCCTCTTACGCGAACACGCTTTTCCTCTTCCCCATAGGTCCGCTTTTGAGGAAGTTATGGTCCTTCAAAGACACCCTACTTGCCGAAAATTTGTTTCCCACGGCTGGTCCTGCCCAGAATTCCATCTCCCGGTCCCTCGGCGCCGATTCAAACGGGTGCGCCGCGGGAAACTTATTCAAAGAGGTTACCTCGGCTTCGTTTAGCACAGATGTTATTTATGAGGGCGGAAGAACACTGAGCCTGACCGAAAAAAGCGAACCTTCATGGTTTAATTATCGGCAACAACAGGTAACCAGGTGATAACAGAACATAGCAGGAGATCAAGGAAACATCTTCTTCTTCTTCTTTAACTTGTTTTGAAGAGTGCGAACTTCCTTCGTTTCTGTTCTTTCTCCTTCTTGCGTTTCTCTTCCATATCATCTCTTCCTATCTGTGCTCCTCTTGGATTTCCTGAAATATCGAGGGTCATATCTTTGACAGGAGAAGATTGGGAAGGGAAGCTAACTAACAGGGTGGATGTGTAATTGATATTCGCACGTTAAATATAATAAATATTTTACTTCAACAACAAGTTGTCTATGGAAATATTACATTATATTACACTGCTCATATCAATTACAACGCTTTTTCAAACACACCTGTCGCAAGAGAGCACCGTGTCTGGAACTGATTGCTCCAGCGCGACCTTTGTTAATAAAACTTCTCAAAGTGGCCACCATATTGGTGCCCAATTCCGTGCTTCCATAATTGCCTTTGAAGCAGAGACCCTGCCTCTTTGAAAGGTTGTGCTTGGTGCCCTAGTTGTCAGTTGCGCTTTTAAATCGAGTTCATCTATGCCAGGAGTTTTTCAGCACTTCTCGGAAGCATCGAGCATCGTGGTGGATGTCTACACTTTTGTGAGGGACGGTTAACGCTCATGAATAAAGTCCGTACTTGGTTACGATATTAGATAGCTGCGATTTATAGGAGTCTTTTATCGTCGCCAACGGACATAGGAGGATGTCGTCTTTATCGGTCTTGCACGAACCGCTGTGTGTGCTTTTGCCGAATCTCTATTTTTGTTCATGAAATTCAAGGAAGGAAGGCCCAACAACCCTCTCCCAAAGTCGTACTTGAATCCAACGATAATTGCTGCTAATTCGGAAACTCTTTTGGGAGCCACGAGGGCTACAGCATTTACCGTTTATGAGTAAGTTAGCTGTTTGAGGTCTCAAAGTGGCATTAGCGCCTCTTAGAGATCTCCAGATATTTCAGTACTTGCTGATTACATTCCACATATATCAGCGTATCTGGGGTCGGGGGGGCGCTGTCGAAAGGATACCACTTTCATGCACCTATTTACAAGGATCATGTCCTCCTACAAGGAACTCCCATTGATTGGCGAAAGGTAGACGATTATGGCCGATTTATGGGTTGCGATCGATGAGAAGCTTGCGCCGATTTCGAACAGCTGGGCCCAGAAATTCAAATATCTTCGGGACCATAGGGCTGCAACCTGTCATATACAGTATTCTTGCAGAAGGGTGCCATTTTTCAAGGCGCTGTTATAACTGTTTTATTTGTAGCGCGTGTGGACAGTTGACATAAGGGATTGCACGACCACCTCTTTCAGCCCCCCACCTCTCCAGAATTCACCTAAATGATGATGCTATCAAACGGAAGGAGGAGATTTTGAGGCATGGGTTGAGGAGACCGCTGGAATCTGTCAAAAGGTTCCGGTCTGATATCAACGGCGTGATCTCTTTGCCGTGCTCATTACTAGTGGCCACCAACTTTGATTTTTCCACATGGGCACACCAGAATCAAGCGTGGGCCTTTCTCTTTCAGCGGCTTTTCTTGATTTGTCTTCCGCTACTAGATTGATGGCGAAAGGCTAGCCGTAAGTCTTCCGACCAGAGTCTTGAGCGAAAGCGGTCTACGCCGCTGCGCCCGGATCTGGAAAGAATGAGAAGATATTTCTGACATTTGTTGTTCCACCGGGAGGCGAAAAGGTCTATCTTATGGTACGCCCCACTTTGCAAACAGTAACATCGGTTGTTTTCACCATCAAGATAATAATCGGAAGAGTCATTCCGATCTCTGCGAAAGGAGGTCTGCTTCAAACGCTTTCTGTACCCCTGCTTGTATGAGGACCAGCAGTTCTCAGGTACGTTTCAAGGCCCATAGCCACAATTAAGCGCGTTAGCTTGTTCAAGCGTGCACTTCTGCGTTCCGTCCTTTCCTTATTTATATACCAGGACGCTGTTGGTGTTGTCCAGCTGCCGCGAATGGTGGCAGTGGCGAAAGCTTGTCTGCGAAACAGCGCAGGCCCAGTTATACAAAGCTGCCTAACTCTCTCTCGTTTATGTGCCACTCTAGTTTCTGAGGGTCTCCACTTCCCACTAGTACCTGCCGTATGCGATATTGGCACCCCATCCCATATTTGACGCGTCTGATGTAACAGTGAGTGACTCATCTTCATGAAGGATGGGCTTCACGAGCTACCTTACCAAAATTTGTGAAACCACGCCAAGTCGCGCGCGCAGCTTTCTGTAGGTGGCCTAAAGTCTTTAGGTCGCTTCGCATTCTTTCAGAGGGAACTGCCTAGCACACATCTGAAGAGGTTTCGGAGAAATAGCTTACAGCAATTTACTTGCTGCCATGCTTACTGATGTTGACTTGTCCAATAAGCTAGCGAATTCGCGAAGAGTGACTTTTCTCCGCCTTCCGCATTTTTGGCAGCTTGCACAATTGGTTGCTATCTTTGAATTGGGGACGGAGGAGTTCAAAACTAATGAATTGATGTCATCCCGAGAAATTCACTACTTGGTGAAGGTTCAAGCTGTATTTTTTCTCGTTTATGTTAGACTAGATGTTTGAGTAACATTTGTTGATTGGGCTGATCTTCGATGAGAGAGATTCCTTGTCTTTGTCTATGATCAACCAGTCGTCTAGGGTAACATCAGTCTTGATCCGCTCGACTTTCTGAGTTCAGACGGCAATAGCCCTCATTAGCCTTGGTGAAGTAAGGTGCTGAGGATAACCCGAACGGCCAGCGCTTTTGAAACTGAAAGGAGCCTCCCCCACCTCATTGGGAAGGCTAAGTATGTCCAAAACTCTCTGTGAATAGTGACCGAAAATATGCGTCTTCAGTCGATTTTTGCCATGTATGTGTTTCCTCTAAAGAGAACTTTTATCATTCCAATGGACTTCAAGGGTTTGAAATGTTGGATAGGTTTTGATTATACCTATTTAGTTGGCTTCAAGTTTATTATGGTTTCTGTTTCCACCGTCCCTTTGTGGAATATCGACGAAAATTTTGAGGTCCAAACTTCTGAGGACCAGGGAATCTCTTCAATGGGCATTTTTGCCCTTCTAGGCATTTCCTGCACTTCGACGCTTAGAAGGTCACGATTCGGAGTCTAGTAGTGCATGCGGACTGCAAGGAGCATTGGGTGGATTTGAGTCACCGAACTCTAACTTGTAGCCTTGCACCGCTTCACGCACCCAGGGGTCTTTTGAAATACAAGCCCAGTTTTTGGTGAGAATAGAGCTAGCCCTAACCGCTCGTGCTTCGGACTCCTCAGGCGAGAGTGAGCTGTTTCCGACCTAATGATACGTATGTGATAAACTGACCTATCTTTCTTCGAGCGAATTATGTCTTCATTTCTTCGAGCTGCCATGCGTTCGTTTTGGCCTTCGCCTCCTTCACCAGCGCTTCGCGTGAGTTTCCTGGCACTGAGACTTTTCCACGATCTCTGGTGTCAAGATTTCTGGTCCATGAGCGGCTGGGCAGACTTCATTCCAGGGAAATCCGCTGATCGAACTGCGCTCCTCCACCGGAAAAGCGTGGAATTGGGAACCACCTTTGCAGCGCGCTCAACTCGAACGATCTGCAATTGGCATGGTGATAATTGAATGAATGCAGGAGAAACGTAGTAGAACCCACCTCAAAATCTTTCTTTCTTCTGGTTACATTCTGGCCTCAACTCCGAACGACAAAACTTTCCCATGGTTGTCTATGTTAGTAGATCTGAACGCTGAGAACGAACCGCACGATATTCGCTTACGCGCGATCGCCATGAGATTGAGGCATTGAGCAGCACTCAGCGTCGGCCTCAGCGAGATCTCGTCGACTTGAATTCTGAACGAGCAAGTATTAAGAAACGATTTCTGAACACTAGAATAAGGCTACATACCTGAAGACTTTCCTAGGAAGGACCTTTATCTTGGACGGGTGGAGCTGCCAGACCGGACGCCCACGCGGAAGGCGATCATAGAAACTGAGCCTGTCTTCTGTGCTTTACGTAGACGCCCGCCGTCGCACTTTGTTTTTGAAATGATCCAGAAGCTTTTTGATCGATTGTTGACTGTCTGTGCGCATGTTTTTTGTACTCATGCGAGCTATTTCTGGAGCCTCCTTAAGGGCACCAAGCGAAATCAATCTTTTGGGGATCGGTCGCACGCATTCAAGGGAGATCTGGCGTTGTACTTTCTTTTCAAAAGCTTCTTCTCTCCCGCGGTGTAGCCGTTGTCATCCGAATTTTCTTCCGAATAGGAGTATGCTGAGGCAGACTCTGACGATGAGGAAGAGAAACCGACGCATTCCGATGAGTGGACTTCTCTTCTTCTCTTTTTGCTGCCTCCTGACGTCTTTGATCCTCGCTAATTTCTACCTTCGAGTCGAGAAGACTGACTCATTAATAGGGCCGTCAAGAGAAGCTCCTTTCTCAGACGGGCTAGAGCTCGCTGTCGTCCATAGGAGCACGACATCTGAAACAAATAACAACTGAGACACCAGTATGGAAACGTTGGTTCTCAATCAAGAGGTGCACGGTTTGTGAAATCTCATTGATATGCAGTTACTATGCCACATCACTGTTATCAGTCCCCGGTTGCGGCGCTCTAGTGTTTCTTCCGCCGGTACTTCGGGCTTAGCGTACTAATTGACGCTGCCCTCATATTTCGGAAGTTTAATGCTCCCAAAAGAAGACGACACCGCATCGTTGCTGACAACAGCTGCGGTGAGTCGAAATGAGAGAATTCAAACCAAAGGATACAACTCGTCTCCGGGGAGCTCAAGCAAGGCGATGGAGTGGTTGCGGTTGCGCATATGCATTGCGCAATCGCGAGGATGGCGATTCATGTTTCTTTTGCATCCGAAGATCATTACCATCTGAGACGGAGCTCCAGCGCGGCGCGCTTAAAGCGTTGTAATTGATTGAGCAGTGTAATATAGAATACCACAACCACGCCATGCAATTGCGTATTCACTGCGCTACCGTATCCACGTCTAATTCATGTTCACGCTGTGGTTACTTCGCTAATCGTAATTAAGCAAAGGCAAAAGAAAATGGCTGTGATTGTGCCGAAGGAGAGATTCAATTTTGTTTCATAAGTTTGTTTTTAATTGGCTAAATCACTGGCGCTTTTACTCCAGACCCTTTGCTAGTAGAGGATGCACCCCTCAAGTCAAACGGAGACTCCTGGTTGTTACAGCAGTGCTCTTAATAGTGTTGTTTCTTGGTCAAAATGTCTATCAAGTGCAAACGGACTGAAGGGGAGGGCAGGGGTGGGGAGTCAGGGTCAGTGCTCGCGACGGAACACCGCGACGAAGGGGTCGTATGTTATGCATGCAGGTAGTAGATGGGATGGGGTCGTAAGTGCAGGTGTAACTACTGCGAAAAGCTGTGGCAAATAAGTGAAGCACTGCCTCGTTTCCGTGTCTCGCCGTGGAGTGCCGTAACTCCGCCTCTCTGCAAATTCATGATACATTGATGTAGTGGAAAATGAAACTACCACACAGCCGAAAGCGAGGTTAGTCTGACAATGAGTATGATAGGGGAAACCATTAGTTGTAGGATAGGGTTGTCCTTCCTAAAGCTTGTCCACAGGTTCATATTTCTATGTCTCTGCATTCTGAATTGAAGACGAATACAAGTCGCGCGTTACGCAGAACGGTTTGACAGCGCTATGTACCCCGTACGATGTACGTCGCATGCCTACCTGCATATCCCCCAGCTCGACAACTTTTTCGCGAGTATGAACCACAACCACAGTCAGCCATGTCAGCCATAGTACGAGCATGGGGTGGGGGTCGCAGCAGCCCCTGAAAAAAAAGGGGGGGGGGGGGTCGTAAAAGCTCGACCAAAATCCCCATCGAATGCTGTACCCTGGTGGAACCTGTGAGCCCTTGTGAAGCTGGAGCAAGCTCGTCAAGCCATCATGATAAAACTTGTCAACTCTTGTAAGCTCACGAAATGGCTCCTTAATTGGATCGACACGTCGTTGGGAAGTGGCAAAAATGCAAAAATCCACCTTTCTACCTTCCCTTCGCAGAACTGCCCCATTACGCTTTCTGATCACCACTCGGCGGCCACCTGGGCCACCTCCTGCGGGGAACGAGCTCCGAATTTATATTGGCCTCACAGTGGTGATCAGTGACTTCTTCGATTCACAGCCTGGCAAAATTAACGATCCATGCAGAAGGTAGAGGGCGTTCGCCGATCCCTTCAATTAATACATTATTAACATTTGCGATACTTGCGGTGAATGTTTGTGTTGCCTTCACCACTTGTTACGGGCCACATCAAGTTATAGAACAGTATTCGCAAGTAGTCCACGTGTCAAAGGTTTACACTACGTAGCGTATCTATCGCAAGCGCGGCTTAAAGACAATTCCCGCGATCAAGTGTTCGGGTAATTGGTGTTCAGTCACAAAGCACTGGCCCATTTGTGACCCCCAGTGGAGAAAAAAACCGAAAAAAAACCTCGCGGACACCCTGAACATAGACCTCCCTTTAGCAGTGGGGGGGGGGCGGGGCCTGGACGAGTGTGTGGGACGTGGCTGCCAGAAATCGATGCGGCAGCCGCAATTGCGTCCTGGCTTTCGAAATAGGACACTTTCATATGGGATACTAATAATAGGATACTCAATAGGATACTTAATATAGTGCACATATACTTAACGCTTTCATATAGGATACTAATAATAGGATACTTAATACAGTATTTAAGGCAAACGTAATGCACAAGGAGGCAATGTAAACTCACATTTTCTGCGATGGGCCGGTGTCCTGCTTACTAGAAGGCCGTCTCGTCACGCATCCTGAAGAAGAGCTGCGCCTAAAGAGCTATAAACCAACTTTGGCAAAGTGCCAGAAGGGCCGCGCACGACACGCGCCGCGCGGGCGTTAAAGGGACGGAAGCAGCTCGGGACCGGACGCCTCGTCCACCTACCGTGTTAGCGTGCCTAGCGAGCCTTGTCGAAATCGCTATAATCTCCTTATCGCGCCATATTGAGGGATGAAAGTGGTACCATCTTCGTCAAGGCGTACAGGGTTCCAAAAAGCACGAAGTCTTTTTGAGGACCACTTGATCGCGGGAAGTCTTTTTGAGGACCACTTGATCGCGGTTAGTGGCAGAACTAGCGAAGAGTCAATGAGAAGGGTATGATGTAGAGTTACAAGTATGAGTGTACGCGCCAGTTGACCCGCTCGTGAATAAAAAAGCAAACTAATCAGTTGAAATCACTCGAGTTCAGCTTTCCCCTGAGCTTAGCAAGGGACGAAGAAAACGATATGGCTCTCGAGCGAGAGGTCAGACAAGAGCGGCGAGAGAGCACGCAAATGAGTGAGCAGCCCATGTCTATCAAATGAGCGGAGTGGCTGTCTTTTTGGCCTGGCCGTTTGTACACCTTGTACCTTACCGCCCTTACCTTGGAACTTTCTGATGCGAAGCTTATACAGGATTGTTTGCAGCGGTTTTCACTATCAATCTCTCCAAAGAGCTCAGATACTTGTACGTGATCGTGGACCGTGCCTTTAATTCGTCACTTGTTAACATATAGTTATCACTAGTCAGGAGAATTTTCAATTTTGTCGAACCTGGTGACAATGTGATATGTGGGAACATTGAAAGTGAAGTCAGCTGCACTATTCGAAAGGTCGGAGTGTTACTACGCAGTGTTTTGTGTTCGTTCTGAGAATTGACCACATATAGTTCCACAAAGAGACAGGCGATTACGTGAGTGAAAGAAAATTCTTAACAATATGGGACTGTCGCTTACGAAAGTGGCTGATGGGGGAATTCTAATTACGAAACAACATTCACAAAGTAAGAGGAGGGATTGAGTCCAGAACGATTAAAGGAGTTCTGAATGATTTATTTATCTGGTAGCTGGTGCTCCTGCGAAATAGGAAACGCTGTGAGAAGGAAATATCTGCTGAAGAATTGCTGCAATTCGGTCGGAGCTCGAAGACAATGCCCGGAATCAAGTGTTACGGGTGTAGGGTTCAGCCATGAACCACTAGCCCACAAGTAACTCCCCGGTACAGGAAAAAAAGCGAAAAAAACCTTGGGAACACTCTGAACAGAGACGTTCTAAGCAGTGGGCGCCTTGGACGAGTTTGTCGGACGTTGGCGGCCTAATCAGCAGAGGTCGGCAGCAGGAGTCGACAATGTGCAACCAATTCTCGGCAAGATCACAGGAAATCACCCTACAATGCTCCAGGCCACGCTGTACACACGCAGTCCCGCTTGTAAGCCGTTGTCTTGTAGGGTGAAAGTAATTGTGGTCGAAATGTGCTCTGAATTGTGGTCGAAATGTGCTCTAGTTACTTTATTCCGCCGTTTTGAGTGACGAAAGTTGTATGTTCTCTGTGAATGCATACAACGATGCCAAATGCACGGAGGCATTTAACGGACCACTTGATCGCGGCGGGAACTGTCTTTAATGTCTAGCGGCGAAACTGCGGTTTTCTGCTCATTACCCAGGGAATATTACTGATTGGGGATTTTAGTCGAGTCCGTACGACTCCCCTCCCCTTTTTGAGTTTGGTACAACCCCCTCCCCCCCTTTCAGTTCTCTGTTCCTCCTCATCGAATCGGGCCGTCGAGCGGGGGTGGGGTACGTATGGTCCGCATGAAATAGTACACACGAAAAGTCAACCACCACTCCTAGAAAGGCCGAAAAGTTAACACGACCCACCCCCTCTAAACAATGAGCAAGTACGACTACCCCCCCCCGCAACTTTTACAACGGCCGTGAAGCAAGAAAAATAACACTATTTACCCTTTACTGCCCCAGTCATCCGAAATCAGGCCGACTTTTCTCTCCGTGGGCAGAATTTGCTGAAAACTTGGCTCCAGGGGGAGTTCGACCCGCTGAACACGAATATCGCATCCGCTTAACCCGAAACCTCCTGGCGCCCGCGCCACGGACGCCCGCGCCGCAAAAATACTCGGAACCACCAAATTCCCTGAAAACTTGCTCACAGGGATAGTTTGTCCCCTGATCACGAATATCACATTTATCTTGCATGATTGGAGCAGAAAAGGGTAAATAGTTCCAAATCAGCTATCAAAATAAATTCTTCTCAGCCCAAATGCAACTGATGTGCCCTGTCATTACCATCATTTCGGTCCTGTTCCAAAGAGTTCAACACTTTTGATTGCTTCAGTTAGGAGAACGTAGCATACTCTATATGTTGCCGCCCGATCACACTATGAGACGTTTCTATCTTAGCAAAGTTGTCTGTGTGACCGCCACATTCCAGAATTTACTATTGCATATAAACTGTGTTAAATTTCCACGTTCACATTCCAGAACTTACACCAGAATATAAATTGTGTTGAATAATGCATTTTTGAATTTTTCAACTGTTGCAATGCCCAGCCAGACATTTCTACATCCTTTATAACCCATTTAGCATGTTTTATTGGAAGGAAGAAAAATTGAGGTCTAACTGGAAAGCTTCATCGAATAGTAATGAAAAGCTGAGAATTTATATAAATAAACAGTTTCAAGAAACTGCACGGGACTAAGTTTTACAGGAATGGATAAGAGTGGAAATGAAAATCCAGTGCTATAATCGGTAGCATTTCCAGCACGCTGTCTTGTATCCAACACCAATTCCTGCTAATGGATTGGAGTCAGTGCTTAGCGAATGAAAGCGGCCAGTGTTCGAATCTTTCCAGGCGTTCAAATCTTCAGAAAGGAGTCCTGCAGTAGCGAAGGCATCAATGTCCCGATGGGATTGATGCCTTTGCTCTCATAGTGTTTTTCAGTGACTATACAGGTCACTAAATGCCTTCGAATGTTTTTCTGAATAAAGTTAAGGGTGTGACGTATTCCACGGCGGAGTGAATCAAAGTCGAGTGCTTCAATCCCTATTCATCACAGGCGAAACATCTACTTCGCGGGCATTCCAAAACTTACAATAGAAATTTTGGAGGATGATGCGGAAGAAGACCTATTTTTTTGGCCTTTTTTTCTGCGTTGATTTTACAACAGTCCATCTTCCTACATTTTCAATCCAAAAAGCATGTTTGATGAGTGTGAAAAGGGAAAACCCTCTAGTTCAACCTCAAGCGCCTCTTTACCGCAGCATCTCAGAGAACACATGCAGGAGAAGCGCCCCCCCCCCTCTGCAGATAAAATAGGGCTCACAGGTACACCTTTTCTGTTAGTTGTTATTGTAGTAGACAAAACGTAGCGCGCCCCCTATATTATATTGCAATCGCGGAGAATTACAATACCTACATCAGCAGTTCGCAGTGCAGGGCAAGTGGTAAGACATCGTTTGCGAGCTCACATTTTATAATAATTGCACTCTATCAGGCTTCCTGGCGTAATCCAAAACATTTGGAGCAAGGTAGAGCATTGTGAAATAGCGGAATACCCCTATGGCGTCTGCCTCACAACTCGACAGATTTCACGCGATTGCATCATCTTTGACCCGGGGCGGTAGTAATCTACCTAAATCTCGCAATCAAATGTGATGAGTTGCTCGCGGTTATGTAGAACAACGAGCGACGATGAGGGAGGCAACCACGCTGGAAAAGGAGCTTCGCTAGGCTATTTGCAAAATTCCGCTCGGCGGTCGGTATCGATCTCGTCACCATGCAAGTGATAGCGCCTATAATTGTCGCTACGCTATCACTAGTATGCCGAATCGGCGGCGGTTCCTGGTAACAAGCAATGAACTGAGCATGACAAACAGTTATGGACTTTTCTTTTTCAAACTACTTGAAAATTTTGTTTGAAGTGGCTCTTTTTGTAAGTTTTGCTCAAAGACCTCTGCCGAATGGTCCCTATTCCGTGCTTCGCCCACTTCTAGAATATCCATAGATATCACATGCTCATTTGTGACCTGTTTCGCCACAATCCGCGATACCTCCAATGTTGAACACCGAAAACAGCCCGTACATTGTAAAAGCAGGTATTGTCGACGCTGGCAAGGCATTAGTTTAATTCCAAGTTTGGGGTACTCTGAAATTTTACAGTCGCCCCTCCAACCATCACGCTCACAAGCCACTTCGATTCATCTTAGCCATAGGACATATCAAATGATACTGGCTTACTTGATCTCTTGATCAACATAGTTATGCTAGGAGAAATTTTGATTTTTTTTTCAAGTTTCGTCCCCTCAAATACCTCCTAGTTGAATCGGGTAACCGGCTATATTCTATTTTTCGCTACTCACCCGTTATACCCGTTTTACTAGAAAATATTTCACTTTTTCCAAAATTTCTCTTCGACTATGTGATGGATGGCCACGCCCTCCTGATATCTCGATTCACATTCCCTCGGGCCATCAACCCTACCACTTACTTTTGTCCTCCCCGCTATACCTAGACCTGTGATCTAAGCGTTTCTGGACTTGAAAGCTTTGTTAAAGGACCCCAACTCGCACTATAGAGATGGCCATCTTTGAAAAGTCCTCTGGAGGACTATTAACTCCATAGAACATTTCTTCGTTTCTCCGTTTCGCGTCATCTCCCGCTCTCTCCACGCTCGTGGTTGAGAACTCAAGTGCGACTTCATGACATCGCACTTCAACGGAGGATAGCAATGTTCCTACTTTTGAATTTTGGCTGTTCGTGGTCAGCGCGCTCATACAAGCTCACTGGTGCGCGCTATTTTACGGCTCGGAGCCAATTTCAAGTCAAACACGTGAAAAGTACCCCTCATTTGAACACCCATAATTCCGTTGAAAGTGAAGCTATCGGAGAGGGGTAAGTGGGAATGAGTAGAGCTAGGTTGGCTCTTATCACCTGAATTGAGCGATTTCGAAAACATTCCGCTTCCAGAGATTTTCCCCGTTGTGATCATCAAACAACGGGGGGGGTGCGTATTGTGCCCGCGATGGAGGGATGTGGAGTCGCAAACGCATGGCCTTATGTTGAAGTGGAGAGAGCGTTGATACACGGGTACAAGTGAAAGAAGCTCAAAAGGGAGGATGTAGCTGATATAAAATAGAACTAGGCACTATCGAACTATTCCTAGGCCAAGAACTAAGAAAAAATATTGCTGAAACTCCTCTCACTCTTCGCTCATGCAAAAAAACCTCAAGGCACTTCGGCCACCAACCCTCCTCACCCTGGCCTAGATAAATTCCAATCCACTATTCCGCACAATCCAGAAAAGAATCCATTGCAAAAGCTACCTATGAAACCGGAGAAATTGAATCCTGAGCAATTTCCTCACAAAAATCAAAAAAAAACTCAACAAAACAATATCAAACTCAACAAAAATAAACAATCAAAATAATTCGCAATCAAATGGATAAGAAAAAAAAACTCACCAGGCCAGCTGAGAACCGGAGCTATGGATTACTTTTGAATTTTGGCTGTTCGCGGTCAGCGCGCTCATACAAGCTCATTGGTGCGCGCAATTTTACGGCCTGGAGCCAATTTCAAGCCAAACACGTGAAAAGTACCCCTCATTTGAACACCCATAATTCCGTTGAAAGTGAGGCTATCGGAGAGGGATAAGTGGGAATGAGTAGTGCTAGGTTGGCTGTTGTTACTGGAATTGAGCGATTTCAAAAACGTTCCGATTTTAGAGATTTTCCCCGTTCTGATCATCGTTGTGATCCGTCTGTGATCATTTTTGCGAACCGCCAGTCGCCACGCTTTAGACGTCCATGGCAAGCTTCATACACGACCTTTCGTAAAAAAAAGAATAGTGCCGGAAGCGGGAAGATTTCTACTTTCCAGCAGGGCTTTAATTTTCTCCCTAGGCCTGCTATTCGAAAAGATTCCCCGTTGTGATCATTTTGTGCTCACCCCCACGACATGAAAAATCAACCCCTCCGAGGCCAGGAAACCTCCAGTTGTCTTGAAGACTTTGGTATGCTTCTGAAACACATGTTTCCGCAAAGGGTATTGAAGAATAGTCTAATGGGCGCCAATTGGCATCACCTGTGCAATGCGCCATGCATGGGGCTCTCACGCAGGTTTTGGAAAGGTGTAACTTCTAGACAGGGCTTCCCAAGTGCAAGCACATGTGTTCCCACGATCAGAAAAGTCCGGAATGTACTTTCATCTGTTTATTAATCGTGACGTCGTGAGTCCTTTTGTTTGTTTATAAATTCATGGTGCCCTTGTGGGCGGTGATCGTAAGCTCCTATCATCGCCCCTTCCTCAGTTAGTATTGTCAGTATGCTACACCAGCACCAGAGTGCTGGAGTGCTTGGGACGTACGTAGGTACTGCGACCTCCCTCCCCCCGCCCGACAGCAGAATTTTGTAAAAAAACCAGAAATTTTTTGGGAAAAAATAGACAAAGTGGTAGGAGGCTGGGAAAATCTAGGGAATAGGTAACATGGGGAGGGGGTCGTACTTGAAGATGGAACTAAGGGGGGGGGGAGGGTCGTATTTTTCAGGAACTGATCACAACGCAATGGCGTGTCCTGTCTGCCATGCACCGACGATATTGACGTAAGTGACGATCGCGGCGATCGCCGCTGCTGTCGCGAACTATGAACGCTGCCGTACGTCGCTTACGTCAGTTTCGTCCGTTACTTCGGATCAATACGTATATAGTCTTCGCGAACTAGTCGTCGAAAACGTCGGTTACGTCGACGTTGACGACTACGTCGCAAGGTATGAATGCAGCCTCAGATTGGCCGATAATTGATGGGGTTGTTTTTCTTACACAAGTCTTTATATGGAAAGTGGAAATCGTCTACATTATGTTCTATGTTATTCAATAGATAAGTTTCCGCTCCGAGAGTTTGATTGCCTTCCTATTATTAATTATTCCTGTCGGTTATTATGCTATTGAAATAAAATTCCCGGTCGAAAAGTGAGTTTTCGGCAGGTTAGTGTGCATCGTTAAATTTTTTTGAGTTGTTGAGCGCTTAAATAGTAGTGCGAACAGAATCTTCCTAAAACTAAGAACTCCATCCCATAGAGCAAGGAATTCTCTGGAAAACAGTATGAATCTCGATGGCAAAAGGTTTCATCTTCAGTGCGATATATTGAGTGAGAAAAAACGGGCCAACCCAACATTTTGAGACTGCGTGCCGATGAGCTGGTGTTCTCTGCGCCTCATTGTGAGGTTTTTTCGCGCGCGTAATTTTCCATTGTGCATTGCTATGTGATTTCTTTGACTTGAGGCGCACTCGAAGTTTGTTCGATTCACTGGACTGATCTTGAATGGGTAATAACCTGAATCATTCAATTGCTGTTGTGTGGTGGGTCAGATCGTCTGTGATTTGAGGCACAACAGAGTAACTGGCTGCTTATGGAAAAGCAACAGAAACGTAGGGGGGGGGACCATCAAACATTTGTGTGTTTGTTCAGTGAACGTGCCAGAAGAAGATTTCTCATGTCGCAGAGGACACCGCTCCACATCCTCTTTCAGCATTAAGTAAAGACCCTCTGCATTGCCTTTTTCTGGGCACTCGTAAATCAACTCTTTTATTAACACACCATTGAGAGAATCTAAGTGCACGTGTAGGAAACCGTACTTCGCGGGAGTAATGTTCCCTGAGAGTCTGTTTCGTACATTCCCTACAAAACTCACATAGTCACCCCGTACCTCACTCGGAAATCCAAGAATAGCGGACTGAGAAGGCTTCAGTCACATTGGCACCGATACTCGACTAAAGATATTTTCCGATCATATGCAGCTATAATCCTTACAAACGAAGGACATATGAGCGGGGGGGGGGGGGGGGGGGGGGGGGGGGGG